>JAJOOR010009838.1:0-62382 GCA_036250505.1 Solanum acaule
TATGTCATGGCCCCCGTCCTATCTATGTATGTAGAGGTGTGCGTTGGACAAGTATTTTGTAAATGAGCTTGACTCTTGTTCTATGATGTCATTTTGAAATGGTTTGCCCTTAGTCCCTATTTCCCGTTAATTAATATTGATTCTACTTCCGCGACCGATGATGTGTGATGACAAGTTTGAGAAGCTTGTTTGGGGTTCCTTCGGGTTCCTCATTCGCCATGTCACGTCTAGGCCCTAGGCTTGGGTCGTAACAACTAATGTCGCCGAGTGGGCATAAACTAGACGGTTTTTGCAAGCCAAAGGTTTAAAAGTTTCAACTTCATTCACTTTCCCTCACTTTTTATCTGTCCAAACTCACACCTGCACTCTAGTTTCTATATTTCTTGAACTTTTAGAGCATTTTAGTTGTTGAATTATGCTCGGACTTGGATTACATTCCCGCTTAGCATTTTAATCCTCTCCCCAGCGACACAAAAGGTTTGTTTTCTATGCCCCAAGTGTAATTTATCCTAAACAATACTCATTTGCAATAGCATGATTTGGTTGAAGTGTTCTACTACTCCTTGATAGGATTAGATTGTTTATATGCATGATTTAATTTGATATCCTTACTCGGGTAGTTGTGACTGTTGAATTCCCATAATTGCATGCCTTAAACTGGATTAAAATTTTGAGGGATTGTGCATGAAAGTCACTGGGTTTGAATTTAATTTGAGTTGGGAAAGCTGTAATTTGGTTTTCAAAGGTTACCGAGTTGGATTTAAGAGGATGGGTTGAAACTAGGAACATTGAACCATTTGGCGAGTTAAGTCAAGCTCGCCAAACTTCTCAGTGGTTCGCCTAACATCCCCATTTTGCCGTTATTTTAATGCTATATGTAATGTTAAATTCTGTAACTTTTGGTGAGACGCACAATGTCACCAAACGCATTCGACGCCTCGCCGAAAGACTACTTGTTCGCCCTTCGTCTAATCCTAAATAATCTATGTGCACTACACTCAGTGCAATGCCTAAGTAGCTAAGTGCTTCGCAAAATGGTTCGGTGAAGTAATTCTAAAATCAAACAGCCTTGGTTTTGTCTGAATATTTTCTCAAAGATTTATAGAAATTGCTAGACCGAAAGTAGCTGGAAGAGATATGCCACCCCGACAAACAAGAGCGAAAATTTTTAGGAAAAATACAAAAGCGATATATCCTCCCAAAAAAAGATAATGAGGGCAAGAAACCCAGTGCAAGCAAGAAACCAAATCACTGAGACCCCACTATTCCCTCATGGAGACGTGGATTCTTCACAGCGATCCACTCCTATTCGGCGGCTCGTGATTTGGACAGTCTTAGTAAGTCAAATGCCGTGATTCCCCCTGAGGCGACTTTGGGCACTGATGCCCAGATTCAGAGTGACAAATCGGGCATTGATGCCCAGACAGATGGAGCGACTGCTTAGACAGGATCCCCTCTTCAGCTCCCTCTCTGTCTTTCGTTATTTTTAAATATTGGATAATCTTATTTGCATTTGAGGACAAATGTTTTTGTTTATGGTGGGGTGAGGCCCACACCTTTTTTGTGCTACTATTGTTTGTGCTTCGTGTATTTATTTGGGCTGTTTTGTTTAAAAGTGTGATAATACTGCTTTTCTGTGGATTTTCGAGCTTATGACTCTTTTTTTTAAATTGCGAAATGATTTTGACCCTTCTAAATTTTCGCCACCCTTTATATGCTAGTGAATATGGTTGTTCCTTGGCAAATTTGAGTCTTGGTTTTGATAAATACAGATGACTTGAATAGTGCTTAAAATCGAACGAACATGAATGTACGGCTATGATGAGACCAAATGAAGTTGCATAGACAATGTGTGAACTCTTTCCATTTCGTTGTGATTAGCCATTTATCTAATCGATTCTCTTGTGATTACCGTTGCACTAGCAAAAGTGTGGAGTCTTATTTGACTTAAGTGTTAATGCCTTGTGTGATAAGCTTACCTGGAACCATGCATGACAACACCTAGAATTTGCCTTGTTGGTCCGGTTTACTAAGTAAGACTTTCGCTAGATATGATCTTAAGCAACTTCAAAGAGTGTTAATCAATTTGACATATACCTCTTTTGTGACCTACCTTGTGAGCGTGTGATTCTCTGTTGAACACCCTTTGAGCCTTACCCTTCTTTGGAAGAACCTTGATGAAAACTAGACCTTTCTTAATCCATTACATATAATCCTCTTGAATTGTGGTTAGTTCAATAGCCCAACTTAGGCTAATGTGGTGAAAAGATAAGTGCAAGTCAAGAAGTGCAAGGAAAGTCTCTTCTTACCCATGGTTTTAAAAAAATGGAACCCCTCCATATAAAAAAAAGAGAGAAAAGAGAAAGAAAAAGAAAAAGAATGAAAAAGAAAGTTGTGGAATAAAGTACAAAAGAGATGGGGTTCCCAAACAATCCATGGGAAGTGAATGATACGATGACCTATGATTCACCAATGAAAATGATAAAGGAAAAAGAAAGGAAGTGTTGAGCGAACCATATTTCATGAGGATAAAAGTCACTGAGCCTAAATAACCATACATTTACACTCAGCCCCGTTACAAGCCTTGTTAAGACATTTGTGATCTTGAGAAAGTCAAAACAAATGCTGATTGGAAAATACGGGCAAACCTATGGGTGAAAGCATGCACTGTGTTCATCTTTGTGAGTGTGAGCGTTGTATTTGATTCCTGAACTTTAAATTGATTATACCTTTGCGTATGAAAATGGAATCATCATTTGTGTGAGGGAATTCGAAGTCTTTTGTTGTGCTTGAACTTGCATTTGAAGCAAGTATTGCGAGCTTGAGAATCTTTAGTAATGGTGTGTCACAACTTGAATCTTTGAGTAGACAATGGATCCTTGCATAAATAAATTTAGTCTTATTGTGTGCATTCATGATTGAGTCTTATGTAGCATTGTTCGAGACACCCTTTTTGAGCGGCTGAACATTAGTTTGCTTCAGGGGAAGCAAAAGTTTAAGTTGGAGGCGTTGATGAGTCCACAAATTGGACTCATTTAGGGCTATGTTTTAATAGAAATTGTGTCCTCAAATGCTAATTTTATCTCAATAGCTGATGAAAACCCTTATGTTTCAGGTATTTGAAGTTTGATGAAAAACATGCACACAACTTCGCAAAAAGGAACGAAAAGGCTGAAAAAAATGAATAAACGAAGGCCTAAGGATGGCTGAGTCCACTTGGCGAGTCACCGAAGGGTCTTAATTCACCTATTGTTCCAGTGTGCTGATCCCTGAAGGAAAGAATCAAGTCGGCGGAATAAGGGAGCAGTCAGCGCATCGCCGAGAAGTTCCGCGAAGTAGTACCATGTCGCCCAATGACCTAGAGCATAACGATGCTGAATGATGGTGCAAGACGGTGATGAACTACACCAAAAGGCAAATCACCGAGTTGATCGACAATTCCGACTAACGACTCTGAATGATCCGCTGCAGCACAAATCTGTGAAAACTATAAATACAAGTTAGAGTTGTAGTTTTAAGTGTCGAACAATTATTATAATTTTCATATAGAATATTACTTTTTGATATTTTTGCTCTAAGTTTGAGAGGGTTTTGAAGACTTGAAGATCCAAAGGGTTTCATCTACAAGATTTTGATTTTAGCCTCTTGGATTCTTCAATTTTGGCCTGTATTGAGACTTAAATCTTCATACCCAGTTGAATGCGAGCTGAATTTGGTATAAATTTCTATCTATTATACATTTGTGGCTAAAAACCCCAATTCTTGGGGTGTGATTTAGCGAATATGGGTTAAGATAATTGTTGGGCTTGCTTGCTGATAGTCTATTCGTAGTTTAAATGTGATTTCGTTTTGTGGTTGTGAATGAATTTAATGAATTTGTAGTTGCAAATACAAGTTTATTTATGTGTTTTCGGTTGGCGAGAGAGAGAGGTCATAAAACTAAGACCACTAGATTGATGGCCAGTCTGATGGGTCGACATGAGGTTCAGCTCGAGAGAGTGAACCCTAGTCCCATGTCCACACACTCAGCTCGAGAGAGTGAGTGGGTGAAGGTGTAGGCTGATCTTCATGCGGCAAGAGGGTGTCCGAAAGGAATGCATTTGAAACGGGGTAAGTTGCTCGAGAGAGAGCTTATCCCCCTTAAAGTCTAGCCTAGTAACAATTATTCTATGAATCTTCTATCGAAAGAATATACCAAATAATCTAGCTTAACCCATATTCCTATCACATCCCAAGGATCCCTCTCATTACTTAGAAATCCTTGTTTATTTTGTTGTTTTTACTTACTAGTGACAAAACCCCCCATTGTTAATTGACACTCTTGTGTCCCCCTTTAATTTACAATGTTTATAATCATTAATGTCTTTAGCTACGACTAGTTAGAACTAAATTTATCTCTCTATTAATTCTCAAAACCACTCTCTTGGGAACGATCCCAAACCTTGGTTGGGTTACTAAACTATTGTACGATCGTATACACTTGCATCGGAAGTTGTGTCTTGATTACGCAAACACCACTTACCCTTCATCCAACACAATTCATAATATTAGCTCATAGGTTCAATAGGTGAGAATGAACTTTCAACCTTAGAACCATCATATAATGAGAAGAACTTTCACATCATGATCATTATGTGTTTATGAAAATGAACTATCAATTAACACAATAATTAGACTATAATCATGTTTATAAAGTACATTAAACACAATAATTAGGCATAAGTCTCATGTTTTACCCCTCTTGGATCAAGGAGCACATTCATCCAATCACATTTAGGGTTACTACATTAAACACGGAAGACGACATGATTCAAATAACTCAACTAATACAACATAAGCTCATAAAATTCATCTTGCTACAATTCACCCACATAACAAAGTTACAAATTGGGGACATGGGGTTTCATGAGTTCTTGGAGGAAATTCAACATCAAAACCATAGAAATTCCTCAATTAACACATAATTCAAGTAATCAATTCATTATATTCATGATTCTACAACATTCTACTAATATCAATCAATACCCACACTTTAAGATCCTATTTCAGAAATTAGGGTAGTTCATGGATTCATAGGAGAATTTATCATACAGCCGCCACAAAAATAGCAATCCAATAATAATATACGGTAATTAAATCATTGAAAATGGTTTTAAAAAGAATCCATGACTTGGAGTGAAAACCCTAGATTTTGGAGAATTGTCTACTTTGAAATTGGAAGTTTAAGGACTCCATGAAAGAGAGCATTCTATGAATCAAAGACTAGCATACCTTAGGTGACGATTCCTCACGAATTTGGGTAGAAAATATGAGTTCTTGAACCTTAGACTTCAACTTCTTCTTCTTCTTCTTATCCAATGGAGGTTTTGAGAGAATATTTTTGGGGAGGTTTTGATTTTTATTTGGGTAGTTGAGATTTTATGAAGTGTTTTAGTTAGTTAATGACTTAAAAAGTCTTATCAAGGTCCATTAAATCAATATGAAATGACCTTTTAACCAACTAACTTACAAGGAAATTACATGAAAGTCCTTACCTTTGGCCTAGAATTGGACAGCATTGCAGGCCCACCCACGACCACCACTCTCGGACCGTGAGTGGGTCTACTGACCATACTGCAGGTTCGTAGAGAGTGTTCTACAACTATCCTCTTGGGGGTTTAACCTACGGATGCCTGCACACTTCCTCCACGGAGCGTGGCTTGACCCACAGGGCGTAGGTGCTATCCGTGGGTCACTTGCCTGGCAGCCTTCAAGGTATTTCCTCAAGGATCCATAGTTGGCCCTTGGGGTTTAGGCCTTGATACTTTAAAACTATAGCATGAAATTTTAAGGTACGGGAAGGTACATTCAAGGCTCTAAACCTAACGTCTAGCTCTAACTTGGCCTACTAGTTTCATGTTAGATACTAGTTTAGTTTTAAAGTATCCGGAATGTTACAGAGGATGACATTTAGGGGCTGCCTGGGCAGTGACCCACAGAGGGAATCCACTCCTCGTGGGTCAGGCTAAACCTCGTGGGTGATGGGAGTAGGTTAATCCTACAAAAATCATTCTCTGAACCTTCACCCACGTTCACCAGCATGGGTCATGGGTCAAACCATGGTCCGTAAGTGGTGGGATGTGGGTGGGCCTCGAAACTACTTTTTGGCAGTTACACTTAGGGGCGTTTTGGGGTTTTCCAATTTTAATTAATATTAAGTGACGTCGTTTAATACTAAATTATACTAACTATATAAGGTTTTTAAGTCACCAAATTTAAGTCATCTTCCTCATAATTCCAAATTCCCATATCAAAATCAACTTTTCCCTAAAATTTTCTCTCTAGAACTTCAAGGAAAAAAAGAAGGAACTGGAAGCTAGGGTTGAAGAAAAAAGATTTTCTAGTCAAATTCATTGGATTTCATCACTATTTTTTGGTAGCTCTTCGTCCATGGATATAATTCATCCACGGAGCCCCTTCAAATCCCCCAATTTCAAAGCTAGAAATCTGCAAAGTTAGGATTTGACTTCAATAACATGGCTTCCTTTCAAAAACGTTTCTAATGATTAATTTATGATATATTATGTATTAATTGATGATTTACTATAGTTTTTATGTTGCATTCCCCCAAGAACCCATGAAACCCCCATATTACTCAATTATGACCTTGTGATGTGGGTTTGTTGATTATAAAATAAGGTTATGAGATTATGCTTTTTGTAATTGAGCTAGTTGAATTATGCTATTATCCATGTCTAATGTAGTAATTATAGATTTGATGATGAAATATGATCTATGGTCCTTGAAGGCCAAGGTATGAGAATTATGCATGATTATTAGACTTATGTACATGCTTTAAGAACACTTTGAGAGTAAAGTGATTATGATTATGATCTAGTTGTTGTGTTGTTGGAAGATATCCTTATATGCACACCTGTGTATGAATATGACATTATGTGAAAGGTTTTCTCACAATATTATGATTCTAAGGTTGAAAGGCTATTCTAACCTATTGAATTTATGAGCTATAGTATGAATTATGTTGGATTGAATGTCAAGACATTCTTCCATGAATATGAACCTAAGTCAAGATTTATTATGTAATATATGGGAACTTATGCTTAGAATCGAGTGGATATGAATATGAGATGGAAGGTTCTACCTTAGTTGAGTCCGGCTTTCCAAATGGGTTCCTTTTACCTCAGTTGAGTCGGAGTTCCCAAATTATGCATCTCATGAGATGGAAACCTTCTACCATAGTTGAGTTTGGGCTTCTAGTAGCAGTATCCTTATCCCATAAACTATGTGCCCTCATAGGTTATTTAACTAGTGGATCCACCTAAGCTAAGAGTATGGTTCTACCTTAGGTATGTAGAACAAGCCCTTTTTTCAGTGTGGGGTAGACACCGGATTCCATGTTATGCTCACATGGTCTATATCGGTTAAGGCTTATTCCCCATTAGGATAGTATGAACAAGATTATGAATTATGAACTATAGTTACTGAATTAATTAACATTTCAAAGACACATCATCCAATTCTAAGCATCAACGATCATTAGTCAGTATATAACCCAACTAAATGAGTTGGGGTCGAATCCCATAGGGAGCGGTACGTTTTTGAGATTCAATAGTAAAGTGTGAACATGTGCAAATCAGTCATAGGAATAGAAATTATCGAATAAAGACATTATTCAAATCAGGGGGTGACACAAATGTCAAATGGGGGTTTTGGTTTGAAATTATCAACTACAAACAGTGGAAATCAATACGAAGTAACATTAATGAGACGGGTTCTTGGGATGTGATTCAATTATAGGCTAATATAGACAAATGGGTAATTCCAACTGTTAGAAAATAGCTAGATATTAGTGAGTAAGCTAGACTAGAGAAGGTAAACTTTCTCTCAAATAATTTACCCCGAATCAACTCGATTTGTCTCGAACATTAACAAGCAAGAAAAATAAGAACATCCCACACCTTAGTCCATTCACTCTTTCTAGTTGAATGTGTGGAATTGGGTTTAAGATTCACTCTCTTGAGTTGAACCCATGTCAACCCAATACCCACTGACTATCAATCAATAAGCTTAGTTTTAAAACCTCACTTTCAAGCAAGCCAAAAACACAAGGTTAGAACTGCATTTGCAACTACAATTCTTAAATTAAACCACAATTATTGATTGAACTCACTTCTAAACAGCATTTAAACTAACAATTAGTAATACCCATAAACTAAATCAGCCCATAATCACATCCCAAGAATTGGAGTTTTAGCTAGACATCATAAAAAGATAAAAATTGTTACCAAATTTCAGTTTCCATCAACTGGTAAGATTGATTTGGTCTTTACAATGGTCCAATTCGAAGAATCTCAAAGACCTTCGAATTTCTCAAAAGTGAAAAAATTTTAATTCTTAAAAGCTAAGGAAAACTAGAGAAAATGTGTCTCTCCACTCGGACTAATAATCATAATTTCATATAATAAAAATTTAGATAATAAACTAAATGTATAAAAAATGTATTTATAGGTGCCAAAAATATGATGCGAACAACCACTCAGTGCAGTAAGTCGGGCTCGCCGAACCACTCGACGATCCACCCTTTGGTCATTTCCATTGCCCTTCTGCCTTGGCCTTTAACATCCTCAAGGTCTGTAACTTTGGGCTATCCAACACTACATCGCGGAACCACTCGGCGATCCGCCGATTGCTCTTTTCTCTCACCAACTTGGTTCTTTCATTCAGGGCTTTCCACACTGGAACTTTAGGCGGTCAAATAGCCTTTCGGTGACTCGCCAAGTGGACTTGGCGATCACCAGACTTGTATTTCTTCATTCTTTCCACTCGCTTTATTCCTTTTTGCAAATTAGTGTCATTGCTTTGTTCCTCGATTCATATACCTAGAAATCAAGGGTTTTACATCAGTTATTGGAACAAAATAAGCATTTGAGAACACTAATTCTATATAAATAAAGCCCTAAATGAGTCCACATCTTGGACTCATCAGTTACTCAAGAAGCTTTAAGTAGTATAGGTGGGATTATGGGATCTTATTCATGCATATCACAAGTAGGCTTTGAGGGTATTTATGATATGTTTCCCTTTATGATGTGATGATTTATGACTTGATAATGCTTTTGACTTATACTTTTTCACTATCTTCAAAATGATGTTTTAGCTTAGTAAATTGCATGCATTCAACTTAAATGTCCTTTTTAGCATGTTTTTAATTTTTTATGCCTGGCTATTGATGAGTCCACAAATTGGACTCATTTAGGGCTATGTTTTGATATAATTAGTGTCCTCAAATGCATATTTTTTATAAATATCTGATGTAAACCCTTAAGTTTCAAGTATTTAGAGTTTGAGGGAAGGCATGGACGCAAAAAGGAACAGAGGCAGCTGAAAGAACGAAGAAATGAAGATTTGACAATCACCGAACCCGTTCGGCGAGACGCCAAAAGGTCTTATCCTTGCCTTTTGTTCCTGTGTGCTGAGCCCTGAAGCAAAAAATCAAATCGACAGTGAAATAGAGCAGTCGACGTGTCGCCGAGTAGTTCTGCAAAGCAGTACTATACTGCCCAATGATCCAGGACGTAAAGATGCGGAAGGCAAGAGCTGAAAGGCGATGAAGTAGATCAAAGGGAGGATCACCGAGTGTATCGGCTATCCCGACTAACTGCGCCGAATAACTCTTTCGCAAAACATTTTTTGAAAACTATAAATACTAGTTCATTTTTTATTCTTAGTAGTCATTTTTAGTTATATTGTATTCAGAATACAATTTTGAGAGACAATATTCTCTCTAAGTTTGAAGAGGGTTTTTGAAGAACTTGAAGATTCAAAGGGTTTTAACTCCAAGATTTCGACTTGCGTCTTGTGGATTCTTCACTCTTGACTTGTTTTAAGACTTAATCTTGCATACCCATTGATGCAAACTAAGATTGGTATAACTTTTTATCTCTTTTACATGTCTAGCTAAACCCCCAATTCTTGGGGTGTGATTTTGTGAATATGGGTTAGATTATCGATTGGGTCTTGCTTGTTGATGGTTTATTTGTTGTGTAAATGTTATTTCGTTTAGTAGTTGTGGTGGAACTTAATGAAATTGTAGATGCAAATACGATTTCACCTTTGTGTTTTCGGCTTGCTCGAGAGACATATCGTAAAACTAAGACTACTAAATTGATGGCTAGTGGGACTGAATTGACATGAGGTTCACCTCGAGAGAGTGACCCCTAGTCCTTCTCGCACACACTCAGCTCGAGATAGTGAGTGGGCTAAGGCGGAGACTGTGCTTAATGCGACAACTCGGTGTTCGAATGAAATCGAGTTAAATCGGGGTAAGTTGCTCTTGAGAGAATTTACCCCCACTATAGTCTAGCCTAGTAAAAAATATTCAACAAATTTACTATCAAAAGCAAGTACCCAATGATCTAGTTTAGCCCGTATTCCTATCATATCACAAGAATCTCGTCTCCATATTCATATCTCTCTTTATTTTTGTTGATTTTGCTCTTTACTTTTTTACAAACCCTACATTGATAATTGACACTCGTGTCAAACCCTTTAATTTGTCATGTCTTCATTTGATAATGTCTTTAGCTACGGTTAGCTTTTGCAGTTTCACGCTTAACCACTAATTTTTAGGAACCACTCCCTTGGCACTCGACCCCAACCCTTGATTGGGTTACTTTACAATTGTACGATCGTAGACACTTGCATTGGAAGTTGTGTCTTAATTACACAAGCATCAAAATGGTGCCACTGCCGGGGAGTGGGGTTACGTGGACTTTTTTGATTAAGTCAAAATTTTTAGTTTGGATTTTCTTTGTTTGTTTTGTGACGGAAATAGGAAAATGAGTGTAAATAGTGAAGCTGGTGATCAAATGGATTATCTCCATCTAAAAAAAATTTGATGCTCAGGGATGGCATCTTCAATTTCAATAGAGAGAAGGGGAGTTAATTCACGAGTTGTGGCAACGATTCAAAGCTCTCGTGCATCAGTGCCTAGCTCATGACATTCCAAAATGTATGCTACTGGAATTCTTCTATAGAGGTATTGGCCATGAAAATCGAATGGTAACTGATCAACTTTCTCCAGGCAGATTCATCATGTTGCCTAGGCAAAAGCAGCCCACCTCCTTGATCACATGGCCAAGACCATCAAGAAGAGGGAGAAAGACCAAGGAATAGCCACTTTGTTGGAGCAGCTCGATGACTTGGCCCAAAATGTCAATGACTTAGAGGTACTATTCAACAGAAAGGATAAGTACATTCCTCCTTACAAGCGTTGAAAGACGAAGAAGAGAGAGGGCGAGAAAAATGAAGAGGTCCTCTTTCTCATCCTACACAAAGTTGATTAGCATGACAGAGAGTTGGAAGAGATTAGAGAGAATGTTATGATGCTAAATCAAATGTCTACCTCTCATTCTTTGCTCATTCAATTGCTGGGTCCCAAATGGACCAATTGATGCCCTCACCCAACTCGGATTCAGTAGAGGGGTGGCCTTATGAAAATGAGGCAACACTCAATACTGAAATTTAAGGGCTGATTCACGTCGTACCCCGACATTACCTAAGGTGCTTCTTGGGAAGCAACCCAATGTCTTAAATGCTTTGTTTTATTATAGAAATAATGGTGTATTGATTTTGCAGGTTGAAATGTGGAAAGTGATCTACAAGTGTAGATTGGCAATCTATAGGTCTATTCCTAGAATCACCGAAGTGTTCGGCGACCCCAAACTAGACCTCCGTTAGAATCAAGATCACGTTACATTGGAGTCTGTAAAACTCGGTGAGGAAGGTCACTAATCGGCGTGACGTAGAGTAGTTCGGCGGTCATGACTAATGTCGCCGAATGGGCAACAACTGGACGGTTTTAAAAGCCAATGGTTTCAAAGTTTGACAAATTTTCATTTTCCACTAGATTTCAACTTTCGCAAATCTGCACCTAGTAAGTAATTTTCATTATCCTTGCATTCGTGGTATTTTAGTCGTTGATTGGTGTTGGAACTTTGGATTACATTGCCTCCTAGCATTTGAAAGTACTTCAATCAGCATAAAAAGGTTGGTTTTCCCAAACCACAGGACTACTTTGAAAAGAAAATTCTCTTATCCAATTGGGCTTATTGAATTGACGTGTGTTGGGCCTCTCAGATAGATTTAGATTGTTGAAATTCCGAGTTCGATTTGTAAACTTGCCCATTTTATCTTAATTTTTTAACTCCCTTTTTGTTACGCGTAAATATGAGTTAAATCTTGTAGGGTTGTGCGTGCGTGGTGTTTATCATGATTAAGTGTTATGGGTATGAGCTTAATTGTACTAGTGCATAGTTTAATTTTGTTTTCGGGGGTTGCGGGGTTTACATCAAGAAAATAGGTTGGAAATAGGCACGTTGGCTCGTTTGGCGAGCTGGGTCGAGCTCGCCAAACTAGTCGGCGGTTCACCTAATGACCCCATCCGACCTTTAATTTCATACTACTTGTGATATGAGTTCTGTAACTTTCGGCGAGAAGTCTTTGATCACCAAAAGAATTCAGCGACTTGCCGAAAGTCTCCTTGATTGCCCTTTGTCTGCACCCCTGAACCTTTGTTGCACTGTATCTTTCGGCGGATAAAACCCTGCTCACCGAAAGAAGTTGGCGACTCACCGTAAGGATTTTCCCATCGCCGACTTGTTAAAATCTTTGCGGCCAACTCCTATCGGCGAGCTCGGCCTAGCTCGCCAAAGCAACTTGGCGATTCGCAATTGTGTCCCTATGAATTTGATTTAGTTTTTTTAATTTCTTCCCAATTCTTTGTAGAAATTTATAGATCTAAAGTTTCAGGAAGAAGCAGGCCACCCCAAGGTAAAACAGAACGGATTACAATCAACGAGGATGTAGCTGCATCCAAAAGCAAGGTTGCTAAACTTCCCACAACTGGTGGGAAAGGCAAGGGCAAAGACAAGACCCTTGAATTATCAGATGCAAGCACTGAAAATGATGGCTTTTATAGAAATGACCCCAACCAATATGAAAGCGAAGGTGTGGGTTCTGATGAGGATGACCTATTAATAGCATAGAGGGCTGAGTGGCGAACTAAGAAGCTAAATGATCCATCCAGGGTCAGGATTCCCCAGCTTACCACTACTACACCTCCAGTTCCAGAGCAGGCAACGGTATTAGCGCCTCCAGTACAGGGTCCTCCACCTAAGTCAATGAATCGAGTAAAGGCTGAGGGGCTGAGGACAATTCTGGAGGAAAAGCGTATGTCCATAGACGGGGTTATAAACAGGCACCCAGAGATAATGTAGTGCCTGAGATACCACAAGTTCCATATCTTCATCAAACCCCGTGGCCCTTATAGTCCAAATTGGGAAAAAGAGTTTTACAATGCATACAGTGCACTAATACCCAAGAAAAAAGAACTACCAGCAGCCTTCTAAGAAGTGGACTATGTGGTTGTTAGAGGCTGGAGGGTGAAGTGTGATAGTGGGGGCGATCAACGCAGTCTTAGGCCTATCCACGAATATTAGGGATCACTACTAGCACTTGATTAGAACAGAGAAGCTGGATGAGATGAAAAAGTAGCTAGCCCCACTAATTTCAGACGAGAGTCCGTAGTGGTTGGCGGAAGGAGTTTCGATTGAAAAGAAAGAACTAAATATAGCCGCAAGGTTCTGGTTCGGTTTTATCAGCAGCACAATTATGCCGTCCTAGAATGAGTTGATCCTTCGCCTTGCCAAGACAACTTGCTTGGGTTGCATCATAGAGGAAACTCGAATAAACTTGGGTAGAATAATTGCTTCAGAGATACTCATGTGTGCAAGGCAGAGTTGGACCTCACTTCCATTCCAGTATGGATCACAGAAATTTGCAAAAAAGCTCGGGTACCTCGAGATGCCAAGAAGGATGTAGAAGTGATGCCCATAACCTCTACTGATATCCGGAGGATCGAAGCCGAGTACCTTAAGGATCAAGCAGAAAGGAAGAAGGCAGCATCAGTAGAGTAAGTAAACACAGAATCATCACCTACAAAGGCACCTTTGCCTACTCCGGCCCCTGCGCCTTCAGGCATATCCATTACCACTGCTACTCATGTATATACTCCAAGTTCTTCTACTGCTGCACGGTCTCCCAGACCCACTGTTGTTGCTGCTGTTTCTCGGCCTCCACTCACCTAAGCTTCCCTACTCTGGATGGGACAACTGGCCCTTTCTACTGATCGTCAGGCTGCCAGTCTAGAGGCCTCTATTCCAGGCATGATCTATATTGCCCTAGCTGATGTTGTGACACCTCTGAGCACTACCATTAATGCCCTAGCGTCCAGGATAGCGGTGTGTGAGTACAACCAAGGAGCCACAAAGGAGATGACGGCTTTAAAATTTGCCACTGCTGAGCTACAAAAAGATGTAGACCACCTGAAGTCCACCGATGTGTACATGGTCTTTGGAGCATTGGAGATTCCAGATGTGTTTGAGATGCCTCAGACCACCACTGGACATGGGGATAGAGCGGAGTAGACTGCCGATCCTGAGTCAGAAGCTGAGACTGATGAAGAGATGCATGAGGAGACTGAGGGAGCTGCAGATGATGATCTGACTGAGACGGAAGCATTTATGATAGATGTTGTTATGCCGGCTTCCTTAGCACATGTTGCTGGATCCAGAGGAGCTGGTACTTCTGGGTCACTTCGGGCACTGAAGCCTAGACAGATAGAGCGACCGATTAGCCAAGATCCCCTCTTTACTTCCCTCTTTGTCTTTCGTTATTTTACATTTCAAATTTTGTGTTATTAGAATTTGAGGACAAATGTTTTTATTTGTGGTGGGGTGAGGCCCACCTTTGATACTCCAAATTCTTCTGTTGCTCCACGGTCTCCGAGACCCACTATTGTTGGTGCTGTGTGTCGGCCTCCACCAGCCCAAGCTTCCCTACTCCAGATGGGACAGCTGGCCATTTCTACTGATCGTCGGGCTGCTAGTCTAGAGGCCTCTATTCCAGTCATGATCCATATTGCCCTAGCTTATGTTGTGACACCTCTGACCACTACCAATGATGCCCTAGCATCCATGACAGCGGTGTGTGAGCACAACCAATGAGCCACAGAGGAGGTGACATCTTTAAAAACTGCCACTACTGAGCTACGTAAAGATGTAGACCACTTGAAGTCCACCGATGTGTCCATGATCTTTGGAACATTGGAGATTCCAGACGTGCCTGAGATGCCTCAGACCACCACTCGACATAGGGATAGAGTAGAGAAGACAGCCGATCCTGAGTCAGAAGCAAAGACTGATGAAGTGATGCATGAGGAGATTGAGGGAGCGGCAGATGAAGACTTGACTGAGACGGAAACATTTATGATAGATGCTGTTGTGCAGTCTTCCTTAGCACCTGTTCCTGAATCAAGTGGAGCTGGTACTTCTGGGTCACTCTGGGCACTGAAGCCAAGACAGATGGAGCGACCGATTAGCCAGGATCCCCTCTTTACCTCCCTCTCTGTCTTTCTTTATTTTATATTTCAGATTCTGTGTTATTTGCATTATAGGAGAAATGTTTTTATTTGTGGTGGGGTAAGGCCCACCTTTGTTTATATTTGGGCTTTGTGCTTAAATTGTGTTTACACTGCTTTCTGTGGATAACTCCTTTTATTTTAAATCGCAAAATGATTTTGACCTGTCTAAAATTTTTTGCCACCTCTCGTGTGTTGAATGTGGCTGTTCTTTTGCAAAATTTAAGTCTCGGTTCTGATCAATATCGATGACTTGAATAGTGCTCTTAATCAAACAAACATGAATGAGCGACTACGATGAGGCAAAATGAAGTTGCATAGACAATATGTGAACTCTTTGCATCTCGTTGTGATTAGCCATGTATCAAATTGATTATTCTGTGATGACCATTGTACACTAGCGAAAGTGTGCAATTTTGTTTGATTTTAGTGTCGATGCCTTGTGTGATGAGCTTACTTTGAACCATGCATGAATACACCTATAATTTTCCCCGTTGGTCCGATTGACTAAGTAACGCTCTCTCTTGATATGATCTTAGGCAACTTTGAAGAGTGTGATCAAATTTGACAGATACCTCTTTGTGGCCTACCTTGTGAACATGTGTGAACCTCTTTTGAACAACACTTAAGCCTTACCTTCCTTTAGAAGAAACTTGATGTAAACTAGACCTTTCTTTATCCATTACCCATAATCCTCATGAAGTTGTGGTTAATTGAATAGCCAACTTAGGCTAAAAGCCTAAGTTGGGGGTGTGGTGAAAAGAGAAGTCAAATCAAGAAGTTCAAGAAAGTCCCTCTTACCCATGGTTTTGAGAAAAATGGAAAACCTCCATATAAAAAAAGAGAGAAAAGAGATAGGAAAAGAAAAAGAATGAAAAAGAATGTTGTGGAACAAAGTACAAAAGAAATAGGGTTTCCAAACAATTCATGGAAAGTGAATAATAGGATGACTTATGAGCACTAAAGATAATGATGAAGGAATAGGAAAGGAAGTGTTGTGAGCACCACATTTCATAAGAATGAAAGTCACTGAGCCTAAATGACCATACATTTTCACTCGGCCCCATTACAAACCTTGGAAAGTCCCTTTTTGATGTTGAGTAAGCCGCAACAAATGTTGATTGGAAAATACGGGCAAACCTATGCGTCAAAAGCATGCACTGTGCTCTTCCTTATGAGAGTGAGCGTTACATTTGATTCCGGAACTTTAAATGATTAAACCTTTGTGTGTGAATATGGAATCATTCCTTGTGTGAGGGTATTTGAACACTTTGGTTGAGCTTGGACTTGCATTTGAAGCAAGTATTGGGAGCATGTAATTCTTTGATATTGGTTAGTCACAACTTGAATCTTTGAGTGCACATTTGATCTTTGCATAAATAAGTTGAGTCTTGTTATGTGCATTCATGATTGAGTCTTGTACAGCACTGTTCGAGACACCCTTTTTGAACGGCTGAACTTGAGTTTGCTTGAGGACAAGCAAAAGTTTAAGTTGGGGGTGTTGATGGGTCCATGAATTGGACTCATTTAGGGCTATGTTTTGATGGAATTAGTGTCCTCAAATGCATATTTTTTATTAATATTTGATATAAACCCTTAACTTTCAAGTATTTGGAGTTTGAGGGAAGGCATGGACAGTATTAGCAAAAAGGAACAAAGGCAGCTAAAAAAATGAAGAAATAAAGATCTAAGAATCGCCGAACCCGTTCGGTGAGTCACCAAAAGGTCTTAACCTCACCTTTTGTTCTAGTGTGCTAAGCCCTGAAGGAAAATATCAAATCGCTGGTGAAATGGAGCTGTCGGCGTGTCGCCGAGCAGTTCTGCGAAGTAGTACTATACGGCCCAATGATCCAGGACGGGAAGATGCTGAAGGGAAGAGCTGAAAGGCGATGAAGCAGACGAAAGGGCAGATCGCCAATACACTCGGCGATCCCGACTAACTGCGCAGAATTGCTCCTTCGCAGCACATTTTCTAAAAACAATAAATACTAGTTCAAATTTTATTCTTAGTAGTCAGTTATAGTTATATTAAGTTGAGAATACAATTTTGAGAGACAATATTCTCTCTATGTTTTGAGAGGGTTTATGAAGAACTTGAAGATTAAAGGGTTTCAACTCTAAGATTTTGGACTTGGGTCTTGTGGATTCTTCACTCTTGACTTGTTTTAAGACTTAATCTTGCAAACTCATTGATGGAAACTGAGATTGGTATAACTTTTTATCTCTTTTAAATGTCTAGCTAAAACCCTAATTCGTGGGGTGTGATTTTGTGAGTATGGGTTAGATTATCTGTTGGGTCTTCCTTGTTGATGGTTTATTTGTTGTGTAAATGTGTTTTCGTTTAGTAGGTGTGGTTGAACTTAATGAAATTGTAGTTATAGATACGATTTCACCATTGTTTTTTGGCTTGCTCGAGAGAGAGGTCACAAAAGTAAGACTACTAAATTGATGGCCGGTGGGATTGGGTCGACATGAGGTTCAGCTCAAGAGAGTGAGCGTTAGTCCTTCTCCTGCACACTCAAATCGAGAGAGTGAGAGGGCTAAAGTGGAGGCTGTGCTTAAAGCGGCAACTCGATGTTCGAGAGAAACCGAGTTGATTTGTGTAAGTTGCTCGAGAGAGAATTTACCCCAACTATAGTCTAGCCTAGTCACAAATATACAATGAATTTACTATCAAAAGCATGCACCCAATGATCTATTTTAGCCCGTATTCTTATCATATCCCTAGTATCCTGTCTCCATATTCATATCTCTCTTTATAAAGTCTTTACCTACAGTTAGCTTTAGCACTTTCATGCTTAACCACTAATTTTCAAGAACCGCTCCCCTGGGACTTGACCCCAACCCTTGATTGGGTGACTTTACTATTGTATGATCTTAGACACTTGCATTGGAAGTTGTGTCTTTATTACACAAACATAAGCTATCATACTTGGTGTAATAACTAGCCAAACCCAAGAAACTTCTGATATATGTGGGAGAGGTGGGTCTGGGCCATTGTTTCACTGCATCTATAATTTGAGATTCCACTAGGATCCCTTCGCTAGACACTCTATGCTCAAGGAAAGCTACTGATTGTAACCAAAATTCACATTTGCTAAACTTAGCGAATAACTGGCATTCTTTAAGAGTTTGTAGGACAATCCTCAAATGAGTCACATGTTCTTCCTCTTTCCAAGAGTAAATGAGGATATCATGAATAAAGACGATAACGAACCATTTCAAATACTGCATGAACACTCTGTTTTCAAATCCATGAAAGTTGTAGGAGCATTGCTTAGCCCAAATGACATTACTACAAATTCATAATGACCATACCGTGTTCTGAAGGATATTTTCGGGATGTCACTATCTTTGACTCTAAGCTGATGATAACCAGATCTGAGGTCTATCTTTGAAAAATGACTAGCACCTTGAAGTTGGTCAAACAAGTCATCAATCATGGGGATAGGGTACTTTTTCTTGATTGTGACTTTGTTCAACTGCCGATAGTCAATGCATATTCTGAGAGAACTATCTTTCTTTTTCACAAACAAAAACTAAAGCACCCCATGAGGAAATATGAGGTCTGATGAAGCCCTTATCTAGATGGTCTTTCAACTACTCTTTCAATTCCTTAAGCTCAACTGGAGTTATTCTGTAAGGAGGAATAGAAATAGGCTGGGTATCTGGAAGGAGATCAATTCTAAAGTTGATGTCCCTTTCGGGAGGAACTTCGGGAACATCTTTCGAAAACACTTTTGGGAACTCATTTACCACATGAACTGACTCAAAAGTTGGGGTTTCAGAGCTTGAATTCTTAACGCGAACTAGATAATAAATATACCCCTTGGATATCATCTTTTTAGCCTTAAGGTAGGAAATTAATCAACTCATAGGTACTGAGCTACTACCATTCTATTCTAAGATTAGCTCGTCTGTAAACTGGAAACAAATTATCCTAGTCCAACAATTGACTGAGGCATAACAAGAATGTAACCAATACATGCCTCGAATGATATCAAAGTCTACCATTTCAAACTCTACAAGGTCTGCTAAGGTGACTTTCTGACAGACTGTGACAGGGCAATTTCGGTATACCCGTCTAGTTATAACTGGGTCACCAACTAGGGTAGAGACTAAGAAGGGTTCTGAAAGAGTTTCTGGACTAACACCAAAGTTCACTACTATATAGGGAGTTACATAAGAAAGAGTAGTGCCTGTATCTAATAAACCATAAACATCTAAGTGAAAGACTCGTAACATACTAGTGACCACATCAGGAGAATCATCATGATCCTCGCCATCTTGAAGAGCATACAACCTGTTTTAGCGTTGACTGCCACCTGTACCAGATGAAGCACCCTGTTGAGTTGGGCGACCTGCCTGTGCTGTTGGAGCTGTAGACTTAACCCTACTATTGTTACCACCATGTCCCTGTTTAGAAAAGGGTAATCCCTCAACCTATGGCAAGACTGACCACATCCAAAACACCTTTCTTTCCCTGCAAGAAACTCGCCCGGATGGTTCTTACCACATTTTAGACAAGTTGGGTAGGTCCTATTACCTGAAACACTCCCCCAAGACTTAGAGCCGGGTGCCCTACTTTTCTGATCCTATCAAAACCTAGAGGATGGAACACTAGCTGATGAAGGTGCAAGAGGTAAAGATTTATGTTGAAATTGAGAGTGGTTTCCACCACCTGATTTCTATTGAGAGTACTCATAGTTACCTGTCCTAGCCTTCTTATTGTCCTTAGCATGTTCCCTAAGATTTTCTCCCTCAACCTACTGACCATGGGTCATAAGCTTAGAGATATTCATATCATCTAACAACATAGCATTCCTGCACTCTGTCCTCACTAAGTCGGACACACCATATAGAAACTTAGACATCTGTGACCTCGAATGAGCGACCATATGCCGAGCATACCTGGATAGTTGCATGAACTTGAGTCCGTACTCTTGGACTGACATTGTACCTTGCCTCAAATTCATGAGTTCCCGAGCCTTAGCCTCTCTTAACTCTCCCGGAAAGAATTTGTCCAGAAAATTTCTAATAAAGCATTCCCTAGTCACATGAGTTGTATTCTCACCCCTATTTTCTTTCCACTGTGTCAGCCATATGTGAGATACATCCTTGAGCTGGTAGGACGCCAACACTACCCTATCATTTCCAGTCACTTGCATCACTCCTATGATTTTCTTGACCTCATCAATGAAGTTTTGGGATCTACTTCAACTTGCAACTCTAGAAACTCAGGCGGATTCATCCTAACAAAATCACGGACCCTAGTCACCAGTGATCCACCACTAGCATTTGCAAGAACTGAAACCTGCTGATTGTTCTGGTTAATCACATTTTGAGCCAAAAGCTGAATCACATTCTAACACTCTGGATTCGAAACTTCCTGGTTCAGGACTGGAGGAGCTGCGCTAGCATTGCAGGCATTTGCATTCATTGCATAAGCTCTACGAGGAGGCATTATCTGAAATGTATAACGATGAGTTAGAAGGTTGATCATACCCATGCACGATAAAAATAGCAAGAAAGTGATTTTTTCCTAAAAACTTCGTAGCCTCCCTCTCTTTAGATGTGGTGCACTTCACACCAATGAAAAAGGCTCTACTTAGTGCGGCTTTTCAGATATCCTATGACACTTAAGCCTAATGCTTTGATACCAAGTTTGTCATGCCTCGAGGCTATTCCCAAGATGTAAAAACGGGATCTAGGATCATGAGTGACACCAAGCTAACCCTGAGTTGGCATAACAGAAGCATACTTAAACAAATACTGAGTGGAAGCTAAAAACATGAGATAACTAAATGATAGGGAATACCCAATCTAAGTATGAATATATATAAAAGTGGAATAAAGTTTTTAGCACTAAACTATAAATCAAATACTAAAGCTGAATTTGTCTATTTCTGAAATAATCCTCTAACTGACTAGAGATGTTGGGACATGCCCCCAGCTAACTCTACAAAATACTGAAAACTGAAAGGAAAAGATTAAATATAGAAACATGTCTATTGTCCTTGAAATATGAGGACTCACCACTGAAGCTACTGAAATGGAGATCGGGAGCCGATCTATGCGTGATGTGGGTGTTGAGTACCTGAACCTACATCATGAGAAGATGTTGTGCAAAGTATACATGAGTACTTGAAAGGTACTGAGCATGCAAGATAGGATAAAGCTTACCAATATATACATAACTGAAATAAAGCGTGCAGAGAAAGGATATAATCTGAACATGATAGAAATACTGAAATGAACTGAACTAAATGCATTGACAAAGTACATAACTTGCTAAAACTAAATACTGAAATGTAACAGTGAACCTGGTCAAATGCACTAGAATCTGACTATGGGAGCTATTAATAACCGACATAAAACCACATGAGCTAAATATAGAGTCAGATGTATACGCCCCATCGAGAGGACCTAATATACCTTGACAAGGGTATAGAGTCATGACTGGCGTGATCACTAAATATAATGCACACAGAGGGGACTTAGAATCCTAAGGGGGCACGTAGTTTTGGGAATATGAGGGTCACTGACCGTAGTCCAACTCGTTATTAAGTCTACTCCCAACTTAATGTATAAAACTACAACAAAACTGAAATAACTGGATAGCTCAAAATACTGACATGCTAACTGAAAATGCAACATTAAGCACTGATAATGAAACATTTAAAACTCATGCACGTATGTGTATAAACTGGCCTAACAAGTGTAATTCATGAACTAAACGAATCAACACATCTAGGGTTTTGAATTTCATGCAAGAATTAAACAACATAGTTATGAAAACGTAATATTTTGACTAGGATTCATCTAACAACTAAATCACAACAATAATTTAAAGGTCTAGAAACCCTAGGTCTAAACAATATGAAGGGAATCATAAATCTGACTGAATTCTAGGGACCTAATAGGTGAAAGGAACCCACTAGTGAAATCTCAAATACATAATGATGAATTCCATGGACAAATCTTTTGATTCTGGGGCTGAATTTGATGAAAACCTATTGCGTTCTTAGAGAGGGGTTTGGTTGAATTCGATGAAAACCTCTTTCTCTCTCTTGCTCTGAGTTTGCTAAATTTTGGTGAATGAATCGCTTAGGGTAGATTCTAATTAAGTTACTAGGCTAAAACTAACCAAAACCACGTAATTTAGGGGTTAAGCGATGTAGTTTAGGGGTCTAACGCATAGGGGAAAGACCAAACGACCCCTGACTTAAAAGGTGTCGGGTGTCACCAACAGCTAGACCGACGGATTGTGGACAGACCAACGGTCCGTCCCGATAGGCGTTGACTGCGGTTCTGGGAGTTTAAAATTGAGGGTCTGACCTACGGCCCTGGACCACGGACCATGGTCTGACTTACGGTCCGTAAGTCCAGGCGTAGGCTGACCCTTAACATAATTTTCTGGGGGTTCTGGGAGGGGGTTGTAGGTGGCCAACCACGGACCTCACCTACTGTCCGTGGGTCCCTCTACGGTCTGTAGGTGGCACCTGCAACTTCTGAAATGACTGATGGTTCGTCTTTCTAGGATACAAAGTGTTACAAGTAGAGATATTTGTTATAGACTAAATGATAAAAATATATTATGTAGACTGTTAAATGTACTTATATTCTTAATGTTGATATAACTATTATGACCTTTATTCATTAAATATCATTTTAATTTATTAAAAGGTGAGATTCTGAGATAGGTCAATATGCTTGGTAGATTGGAAGATAATAATATATATTGATGAAGTAATAAGTTTGTTGATGGAATCTATGTCTCAATATTGATATTGATGATATGCCTTTTTCATAAACTTATATGTTTTCATTGTATAAAATATTGCAAGTGGATTTATGAATTCGGCACATAAAATAAGAAAAGTAGTGCTATTAAGTAAATTAATCATTAAATTAATTTCATCAGGTATTTAATTTATTGATTGGTTTCTGCAATCTTAACATTGATAATTATATAATTGTTTAATAGGAATTTTCAAAATATAAATTGAGGAGTGCAATTACAAATTTCTATTTGAATGATCTATAATTTATCATGGTAAGAATAATTTAAATTAATTATTTGGAATTATTACATAATAGGAAGCCTAATTAATTAATTATATAGTCCCTACAATATCCATATTTAACTAGAACTCAGAATTTAATTTCAAGGGGAAAAGAGAGAAATATCATGTCTTTCTCTATTCTTAGGAAAGGGAGAAGTACATCTCTTTCTCTATTCTAAGGAAAGGGAGAAGTACATGTCTTTTTCTATTCAAAGGAAAGGGAAAAGTATGTGTCATTTTCTATTCTATGGAAAGGAAGAAGTACATGTTTTTTTCTCTTCTAAGAGAAGGGACAAAAATGTATCTTTTTCTATTCTAAAGAAAGGAAAAATATGCCTTGTTCTATTCAAAGGAAAGGGAGAAGTATATGTATTTTGCTATTCTAAGGAAAGAATGTGTGTTTCATGTCCTCATTTGACTAGGAATAAATCTCTATAAATAGTAATTCTTCTAACCTTTAAAGTGGAGTAAGTTTTCGATACGACACTTGCCCACCCAAGTATTGAGAAAGTTCAGAAGTGAAGTTGGGATCACTGTAGAAGACTACAGAACAATCGTCAAGGTTGTGGACTAGCTTGTGGATTTGTTTGAACGTATCTGCTCATACTTCAAGAGATAATTCTTGAAATTAAATTTCATAAAGTTTATGTGCTCTAGCATGATTGTATGTATGTGTTCTAGCATAAAATATATGTTGTCTATTATTCACGTATGTTTTATGATTTTGGTATACTTTCCCTTTGCATATAGTTTTCAAATAATTTGTATCAGAAACATACTTACATCTTTATACATAACTAATGTATATATCAACATTATATTTTTTCCCAAGAAATATGAAAAGTTTATGAAGTGTTAGTTGCAATTTCAGTTTTGAAATAACTTTACAAATTCAACAAATTCAGAAGTTTTGATTGGTATATTGTTGAAAAGAAAGACCAAAAAGGAAATGGTGGACGTGACATATTTTTCTTCATTTGTTTTCTACCCAAATAAAATAAAGTGCCCAAATTTCTTTTTCACGTAAGATGCGGCAATGAGAATTTTTTTTGCAACTCTTGATTGAAATTACGTTGTTAGCAAAAGTACTCCTTGATACTTTGAATCCTGTTGGACATCAACTATTATAAAATAAAAATAATATACTAAAACAAAAGTGGAAAAAGTTTATCCTTACCCGACAATAAGAAATTAACATGCCTGGTGCAATAAACGTTCTTGTGGCATTCAAGTTTAATTTCTATTGTTAATCTTTTGTCTTCTTAGCTAATAATTTTTTTTTGTGATCGATTGAAATTATTAGTTTGTGTAATAAGCAATTAACTTGTGGCATTCAAGTTTAATTTTTTATTTTACAACTTTTATTGTATGAGCATTGTTAAGTTCTATTTTTTCTCACGGTGTTATAATGTATTAAGTAAAAATTTATCATCAATAAATAATTAATATAAACGTGGATTATTGATGTGGAAGCATTAGACAATTTTATAAAGCTTTATATATGTGAGAAAATATATATTACAATACATGAATTGAAAATAATGATTAATAAATAGGATTCACCGACATGATTTATTTATTTGAGTTATTAAACATGTTCAATATAACATGTGCAAATTGTTCTAGATAAGTGGATATAGTAGCGGATTTTTATAAACCAAAGGAGACTTCCTCTAGCCACTAGTAACACTTGATTAATTCATGAGAAGAGATACGAAAGGTTTTCACCGGTCCAAAAGGGAAAACATTATATCTTGAATTCTCAGGTGTATTAATCGAAAAAATTATTTGTTGTAAGGAGGTGTTGCATGTCTTTGTCTAAAAAAGGACACAATGTATGTCTTTTGCTCATGGAATATTATATAAGAGAATGCAAATTTAAATAATAATATTTTAATCTTTAAGTATGCTTAAAACAATTAATTTTTGAATTCTGTCATAGTTTTGAAGTTATGAATGTTATGATCTTTGATTGACCTGAAATTTGATGGTGACATAAAAAATTATTTAGATGAGTTTTAGGTAGTTTGTCTGATTAAAATTTGATTTAAATATGATAAGGTCATTTTTTATGTTAGTAATGTTAATATTAAATTTGGAGAATGGTGATTTAACATGAATCAATATGTGAGAGGAATGTATGTCGTATTGTTATAAATTTATGAAGATGCTTACATCACTTGAATTTGAATTTTGTCATAGCATTGGAAATAAATAATTTTTATAGAGTCCAATTGACTTGAAATTTGATAAATTCATTGGAATCAACCTTGCAAGAAATACTCACATCTATGCGGTTATGTTTTTTTATGTCGTTAAGATGGTTTTTAAGTTGTTCTTTTGAATAAAAATGTGATTTAGTAAGAAAATATTCCTTTATATTAGTTTTAGTTATGTTAATTGTGGTACATAATTAGACTTGACAATTAAATATGGATTGATATAGGATAAGGATATAGGTCTGGTTATTTTCCTTAAATCATTTAAATTTGAATTTGATTATTGCTTTGGAGATAAATGTTAATTTTAAACTCTGATTCATCTGAAATTGAGAAGGCTCATGAGAAATGATCAAATGGAAAATACTTATAGCAATGAAGTGATTTGACAATTTGAGGTCCTTTAGATGAAGTTTTTTTTAGATAATTTATTTATCTTGAAATTTAATTTAATGAAAAATTACTCAACTGTGATGTATTAGTGATAGACTTTGTTCTATATGGTTTACATGACTAATTTTTTGGTAAAGTATTAAGTTCATGTGTTGGCTTTGGACCTTCCTCTATATCGGAAGAAATTGATACAACTCACTAGATTTAATCTCTAGTTTTGATAATTTGTATTGTCTTTCCCTATCTGAGTAATATATGATTTGATCTTGGGATAATGATGTCCACTTGACATAAATTAATAGTATACTCTCCATCTGAGTTAGCTCTGGTTCTAAATTTATTGGAGTGAATATCTGACACCATATATGTATGTTGCATGAATGGTTATTTTTTCTTTAAAATTTTTCATTCAAGATGCATGAATATCTACGTGGTATTTTTTGAATTTTAATATTTAAAGTATACATAAGTATACTGATTTTTCAAAAAAGGTACTTAGATATTGTAAATAGATTTTTGAATTATGTTCTTTGTTCTTGGTTTGTGTATTACTATGTGATTGGAATTACTTAACGTAAAATTATAAATTTCAACCAAATTGATCATATTTTTGGAATTCAAATAAAGGGACTCTTATTCGTCTATAATTTGGTAGATTCATAAGAATGGCCTAGTAAGAAATATGTTTTTGAGTGGTATTTGAGGTTTTGTCATATTTGGCTCTAAGGGTCCCTTCATTGATTCCCAAGATTAATTAGTAGTGAAGTGTAAGTTTCATGTGATGGCTTAGACCTTCATCCATATAGGATGAAATTAATACAAGTTACTATATATTTAGTCACTAATTTTGATAATCTGTATTAACTCTCCTAAATTGGTTAATATATGATTGGAGCAATGTAAATAGAGTGATTTTCACTTGAATTAACTTAACAGGGGATTCTCCATCTCAGTTAAGTCTATATAATTTTATGGAGTGAACAGATGACGGTTTTACATATGTAATGCTTGAATAGTTCTCCAATGCCATCGGTTGGTTATTCTAGATGCATGGATATATATGTATAACATGAGTCCTGAATTTTATTATTTAGAATTATTCGACATATGATGATCTAATTAATGTATTGTATCTATACTTCTCCAATGACTTTACAAATCCATTTATTACTACTCAAGTTTATCTTTCCGTAGAGATAAGATATTAATTCAAAGAATGGATTTTACATGTACCTTATGTTAGAAACAATGATTTCGGTTTCTAAATAGATAACAAATGGATAATGTATTTTTCTTGTAATTCTCCTATTATTTAGGTTAACGAATATTTTTCATTGAAGGTTACTCATGTTATGACTATATTTTGTGATGTTTTGTAAGTCTGAATGTCTTGATAAACTCAAAGTATTTAACACAAGATAAAAATAGCATCATAAAAAATATATAAAGTCACTGTAATATAATTCTAGTTACGGATACCTCTCTACAGAGCTAATCAGTCACTAATCCAGTAGAGTAATTGAATTTAATATATAATCAGTTGGTGTAAAGAGAAATTAAGAAATTAACTATGATGATATGATAAGACTAATGATTGGCTTATTCGTTGCTGATATATTTCTTTACGGATATGTTCTAAGAACTACATATGACATCTGAATTCGATTCCATTCAAATCAGCACCTTAGACAACTATAGAACTAGTGTGGTTATGATATAACTTTAAATTTGTAACATGTTCATATATCTAGAATTGTCCAACACATGTGCTGAGAAGGAGAATGAAATGTGTATGTGTTAATTGGATATGCAAAAAGAATGAAAGAAAGTTTATTTTATGGTCTTTAAGAATATAAGGCAATTGTTAAGTCAATTATCAGATTTCAAGAAAAGGACCATTTAGTAATCCATGTTCCTAGAGGTAAACTAGTTTTACATGAATTGAACAAAAAAATAACAAATGAGTTAGTTATAAACTCATATGTTCAAGAACATCTAACTGATCGATATGTTAAACTTGGTGTTTCATTCTATTTAAGTATTGGGAGAAATATTACTAGACAAAGGAAAACTACTACCTCAAGTAATGATAGTGATGTTGGTCATGTGAAAGAATACTACATAAAAAAATTGTTAATTATTCAATACTGAAAGGTTTTGAGGAAAATATAAAGACTCGTGAACATGAAAGGGTGACTATTGTAGTAGGACTTAGTCGTAGTGGGAGAATCATAACGAAGGTTGATTTATTTTGTATGATTAAGAGGATTTTTATGATATAACTCTTTAAAAGAAGTAAATCACTAAAGGGTTTCATGATAGGGCCTCTGAATATAAAATACAAATTTGATAAGTTGTTACTACTAAGCACAACAAGACGAAGTTGCCTAAGAAATCAAATTGGTAAGAATTTTTTTTTATAAAAAGTATAAAAGGAATATCTACGAAAGTTTTAAACTCATTGTAAGCAGTCTAAGTGGGAGATTGTTAGGGTATATATTATGAATCATTAGTTTAGAAATAGTACTCAAATAATTTTTAAGATTAAATATCTTAGTGTGAGATTGTTAGGGTATATATTATTTACCATGCATTTAGATATAGTACATTATAACAATTATGATGGTTAAAGGTCTATGTGGGAGATTGTTGTGATATATACTATGAACCGAATGTTTAGATATAGTATTTATTATAGAATAATTATTTATTCAGGTTTCATAGAAGTTTTAATAGATCAAATATTCGTTTATGGTGTCTGTTTACTTATATTTGCAGATGATTTAATGTAGAGCATTAAGGATTAAATCTTCAATTCTTACAAGTATAATTTTTTTTTGATAATCTAAGATGGATATTGTACATGCCATCGACAGGATTGTAGCACAAGATTGTATATAATTTATCTTGATTAAGGTAATGATATAGTTCCAACTTCTTGTTCTAGTGTAATTTGTATGTATTGAATGAGATTGAGTAGAGATAGTTGCTTTTGACTAACTGACAAAAGCATATTATCCAAACTTTTAAATATACTTATATTCTTATTCGAGATATAACTATTAGGATATGTATACATTAATTATCATTGTAATTTAATAAAATATGATATTCTGAGATGGGTCGATATGCCTCGTAGATTAGATGATTAAAAATTATATTGGTGAAGTAACAAGTTTGTCATGACCCAGGGGTACACCCTAGATGTAACATGGCATACAAGATTCCAAGAGGCCTCATATAGGACACTTAGCTTTCATAACAGAAGATAATAGAAATGAGTGGAAATTTAAAACATTTTCAACAACATCAATGTTCATAACAAAAGTGGAAGTTTATTACACTATGTCTCACAACCATCTAAAACATGAATATCTTGGGACACAACCCATACAACAATGTTCAAAACGTAAAATAAAAGAACATAAGAATCATGGTGGCTAAATCCTCGAATAATATGAGGACTCACCAATCTTCAAGTCTTGCCTCTATAAAGATCCTAACCATAGGGATGAGAATCGAGATCGTCGGACCCTACATTTGGATAAGATTTATAGGCAAGAGTATGTGTTAGTACAAACATGTACTAAATGTGATAGCTTGCATAAAAATCAACATAAGTCATAAACCATGGTCAACACACGTGAATCTCATCTTTAAACATACTTACGGTACTTCCTTGAAGTAACCTCTTTTCATTATAACTATGCTAACTTTATATGAGAAGTAGTCAATTCTTAGTTGTTCTCATTATCCATGAAAGGCACGTCATCTTGCCAATCCAAACAAAGTCATTGTCCATGGAAGATCACATCATCATGAAAATCCATGCTACCATGGAAAGGTATAATCCCACCAATCCAAGCTACCATAAAAATGTATCATCTCCTTACAAATCCAAGCTACCATGAAGAGGCGTCATCTCCTTACCAATTCAAGCTATCATGAAGAGGTATCATCTCCTTACCAATTCAAGATGCACATAGAAGGTATCTCATTACCAAACCAAGCTATCCATGGAGATGTATGACATTACCAATTCAAGCTATCCATGGAAATATATCACATTACCAATACAACCTATCCATGGAATTGTATAACATTACCAATCTAAGCTAGGTCTTATTATCATAGCTCATAAGCTCTTAGATTCATTTTAGGTGAGCAAACAAATCTTTCAATCTGGAGTCATTCAATGTGAGTAAACCATTCACATTCATAATAAGTAATTTATATAGGAACTATCCCTTCCATAACAATTACATCTAAATCATCAATTCATAAATAAAAGATTTACTCTGAAAGACCTACATCTCATAATCATCATATATGAAAGCAATAAACATCAGATCATATAATAAGTCTCAATCTCAAAGCAATTCTAATCACAATTCATCAATCTTATAAGGATACATCTAAACCCACAATTTCTCCTTTCATGGTATAAAACCTATCTACATCAATTTCATCTTTATAGATATGGGTTAGGCATGGGTACATAAAAATTAATCCTAAAAACATTTAATCCCATCAATTCAATCATAAAAAATCACAGCCCAATCAATTGGATCAACATTCATCAATACCCACAACTTTAGAAGAAAACCCTAACTCAAATTGGGGAATCTTGGGGACTCGATGGAAGAAAGGATTCCATGGATAACAACCCATCATACCTTGATAACAAAGCCCACAAATGCTTGAGGAATGGACACTTGACCTTGATCGTTGCTCCAACTCTTTCTCCTTCTTCACGTTCTAGAGAGAGAAATATTTGAGAGGAAGACTTTTGGGATTTCTTTTGGAATTTTGAAGTAATAACTCGAATTGGTGAGTTATGGGGTTAAAATCACTTATATAGGGTTCTAGGCTTGGGTAAAACGACAAGACTTCAATTTAATTAACACCAGAAAAGGCCCATTTGGCCCGTAACTTAGAGGGAACTGATCTATCACCACATGAGGCTCCACGAGCCGTGGTGGCTTAAACAGACCGTGATAGCAACCACTGTCCTTGACTAGTGGCTTGGCTAGACACCACTCCAACCCTAAATGCCTAAATCTTTTCCACAACCCCTCCCACGGCCTGTGGTGTCCATCACGAGCCATCTAGTCCTAATTTGGGCAGCCTTAGCTCACTGCCTCACCTTAGCGGGCACCACCACGAGCCTTGAAGGTGTTCATGGGAGGTGAGCCTTCTTTCGCTTACTACTGCCTAGGATCCACGACCCCTAAAACGAACCGTGCCGCCCTTTAAGGTTCATGTGGGCTTTCGTGGAGGGTTCCGAAGCTCAAATCTCTAGTTTTAGACTTAGGACTTATCCCCTAACTTAGTCTTCTAGATATCAAGGTGTTACATTATCTCCCCCTTGGGAACATTCATCCTCGAATGGAATTTCTATACACCTTTCGGAAGAAGAGACTCAATACTAGGAGCCCATCATGCATGCAACTCATCTAAATGCTCAAACCAAGGATCAAACATCGAGTGCAAGCTAAACATACTTAATGAACTATAAGGAAGGTAGGAACTACATCTAGCAACCCAATATGCATGAAATTTCAAAACTACTCATGTCCAAAGAGGAACTACCATCTCGAAGCTAAATGCATGCTAATCACAAAATCATGGAGTTTATATGTGATCCATACTGACAAACACATATCCAAGGAGGAATTTTTGAACTCCATGGCATGTTCATCAATTCATCTCGTGAAGTCTATAGGTAACTGATACCCAATGCACTACAACATGAGGAAAATCAATCATATAAACTCATTTTCTTTCAAAACACAAGTTTTTAATGAACATGCATAACATAAGAAAATCATGGGAATATCTAAAACACATATGACTTGAAATAAAAAGCAAACCATAAGGAACTCGTTACCTCAAGCTAGAAGAAGAATAGAAGGAAAAAGATGAGGATATCAGGACATCATATCGGCCTCGGCCTCCTAAGTAGCACCCTCAAATAAATGATTCATCCACAATACTTTCACGGAAGCAACTTCTTAACTTGCCGGTCTAAAATCTCAACTGGTACTTCTTCATAGGAAAGACTTTCATCAACTCCCAAACCTTCTAGGGGAACTATAGATGTCGGATCTACAACACACTTCTTAAGATAGATACATGGAAAACCGGATGAACCAATGCCAAATCATTAGTTAAATAAAGCTCATAAGCAACCTTACCAAAATGTCTCAAAATATTATATGGGCCTATATATCGGGGACTAAACTTCCATTTGTTACCAAACCCCATTACATATTTGATGGGTGAGATTTTCATGTAAACCCATTCACGCACATGAAATTCGAGGTCTCTTGGTCTAACATCGGCATAGAACTTTTGTCGAGTTTGGGCATTTCTCAACATCTCTATAATAAGTCGGACTTTCTCCATATTCTCATGATCTAACTCAAGTCCTATCAAGAAAAATTCACCCACGACAAACAACCCTATAGGAGATCTACAATTCCTACCATAAATAACCTCAAATGGAGATATACAAATACTCGAATGGTAGATATTATTATAAGAAAATTCAATATATGGCAAGTGATCATCCCAATTTCCATTGAAATCGATGACACATGCTCTCAACATATCTTCCAATGTATGGATAAGTCGCTCCGCTTGCCCATCGTGTGTGGATGAAAAGTCGTGCTAAGATTAACTTTAGTGCGAACACCATTTTGGAAAGACTTCCAAAATTGAGAAGAAAACTAGTACCTCTATCCGAGATAATGGACAAGGGCACTTCATGCAACCTTACAATTTCCCTCAAATAAAACTTAGTATAATATTTCGCCGAATAAGAAATCTTGATGGGAATGAAATGAGTCGATATCGTCATTCGGTCTGCTATAACCCAAATTGAATCATATTATCGTTGAGTGAAACCCTACTATAAAGTCTATATTCAAGTCTTCCCACTTCCAAGTAGGAATGCTAATGCCTTGGGATAAGCCTCTCGGTTTCTGATGCTCAACTTTCACTTGTTGGAAATTTGTACACTTAGCCATAAATCCCGCAATATCTTTTTCATCCAATTCCACCAATAGACCTCCCACAAATCACGGTACATCTTGGTGGCTCCCGTGTGAATGGAATATCGAGAACTATGGGCTTTTATCAAGATTTGTTCTCTTAAGTCATCGACATTCAAAACATGCAAATGACCTTGATATCTTGATGCACCATTTCCCCTTTGGGAGAAAGATTCAATGGACTTTCTAAGTACCGCTTCTTTCAATTCTACAAAATAGGATCAAGACCTTTCATGGCCTTCACATTGGTAAAAAAAGAGGATTCTGACCCATTGTGTACCATAACACCACCTTTGGTGGAATCAACTAATTGAACACCCAATCGGGCCAACCTATATACATCTCGTACCAATTCCTTCTTACCTTCTTCTATATGGGATACACTACCTATTGATAATCAGCTAAGAGCATCTGCTATTAAATTTGCCTTATCGGGGTGAAAGAGAACACTCATATCATAATCTTTCAATAACTCAAGCCATCGTATTTGGTGAAGATTCAAATCTCTCTAGTTAAACACATATTGTAGACTCATGCGGTCGGTAAACACATCGACATGCACACCATACAAATAGTGCTTCTAAATCTTTAAGGCAAAAACTACCACCCCTAATTCAAGATCATATGTCGGATAATTCTTCTTATGGACCGTATGTTTCTTTAAAGCATTGGCAATAACTTTCCCATTTTACATAAGCACACATCCTAACCCAATTCTCGAGGCATCCCAATAAATAACAAAACCATCCATCCCTTACCATCTTCTATATGGGCTACACTACCCAGTGATAATCGGCTAAGAGCATCTGCTATTACATTCGCCTTGTCGGGGTAAAAGTGAACACTCATATCATAATCTTTCAATAACTCAATCCATCGTCTTTGGCGAAGATTCAAATCTTTCTAGTTAAACACATATTGTAGACTATTGTGGTCGGTAAACACATTGACATGCACACCATACAAAGAGTGCCTCTAAACCTTTAAGGCAAAAACCACTGCCCCTAGTTCAAGATCATGGGTCAGATAATTCTTCTCATGGATCGTAAGTTTCCTTGAAGCATTGGCAATAACTTTACCATTATACATAAGAACACATCCTAACCCAATTCTCAAGTCATTGCAATAAATCACGAAACCATCCGTCCCTTCCGGTAAAGTCAACACCGGAGCAGAAGTAAGTCTATCTTTCAACTTTTGACAACTCTTCTCACATGCTTCAGACCATATGAACTTAGCCTTATTTTGAGTCAAATCTCTTAATGGAGAGGCAATCGTAGAAAACCCCTCAACAAATCTTCTGTAATAGCCATCTAAACCCAAAAAACTTCAAATGTCCGTAGGGGATAAAGATCTAGGCCAACTCTTGACCGCATCCTTCTTCTTAAGATCTACCGTAGTATCCCTACTTGAAACAATATGACAAGGAAAAACTACGGGCATTAGCAAAATCTCACATTTGCTAAACCTTGCAAAGAGTTGTTCCTTAAGGATTTTCAACACAATCCTTAAATGATTAATGTGGTCATCCTAACTCCTTGAATAGATCACTAAATCATCAATGAACACAATTACAAACATATCAAGGTATTGTATAAACTCCCTATTCATCAAATCCATAAAACTCACCGGAGCATTAGTCAAACCGAACGACATCACCAAAAACTCATAATGACCATACCGGGTTCTAAAAGCCATCTTCGGAATATCTTCATTCTTCACCCTCAATTGGTGATAACCCAACCTAAGGTCAATCTTAGAAAAGTAACTTGCACCTTGGAGTTAGTCAAACAAATCATCTATCCTTGGAAGAGGTTACTTATTCTTAATGGTCACCTTAGTCAATTACTGATAGTCAATACACATACGAAGTGAACCATCCTTCTTCTTAACAAACAAAACTGGAGCACCCCATGGGGAGATACTCGGTGGGATGAAACCTTTATCCAACAAATCTTGCAATTGCTCCTTTCATTCCTTAAGTTTTACTGGAGCCATTCTTTAAAGAGGAATAGAAATAGTCTGTGTATCTGGGTGGAGGTCAATACCAAAGTCTATTTCCCTTTCGAGAGGAATATCAGGCAAATCATATGGAAACACATCCGAAAACTCATTAACAATGGGAACTGACTGAAGACTAGGGGTTTCAGAATCCATATCCCTCACCCTAACTAAATGGTACAAGAAACCCTTATAAATCATCTTTCTAGCTTTAAGAGAAGAAAAAAAGTGACCTTTCGGCATAGAATTTCCCCCCTTCAACTCTAGGATAGGCTCATTTGAGAAATGACACTTGACTTTTACAATTAATAGAAGCATAACAAGAGTAAAACCAATACATTCCAAGGATGACATCAAAATATAACATATGAAGCTCTATCAATTCGACAAGAGTAACTATATGAGATAAGGAGATGAGACACTTTCTATAGACCCTCTCAGCCATCACTCAACCACTAACAAGAGTAGAGACAGAAAAAGGATCTAACATATCGAGAAGCACATCAAATCTCATAGCCACATTTGGTGTCACAAAAGACAATGTAGCACCGGGATCAAGTAAAGCATACACATATAAAGTTGGAAAACATTGAACATACCGGTAACCACATCGAGAGAACCCTCTTATTCACCTCAAGTCTGGAGTGCATAGAATTGGTTTTGCTTGGGAGCATTGGAACGCGAACCACTAGGAGGTTCTTGCTTGCCCTCTATTCCCTTAGCCTTAATCATTAGACAATCCTTAAATTTATGACCACTTTTCCCACAACTGAAGCAACCACTGGTGCCAGCTAGACATTTACCCTCATTCTTCTTTCCACACCTAGCACAAGTAAGCAATAGGGTTCCACTGCCATTTCCTCCTTGAGGTTTAGTGTTTGACACCCTCTCATTATTAAACCATGAAGGAACATTAGAAGAACCTTGACTGGAAAACCATTGTCAAAACCTTGAACGACAACGTCCACCAGACCTAAAGTATAAAAAATTGCCATCATCCGTTCTTAGCCTCTCTGTTTCTCTAGACCTCTCTTTGATATTTTCATGTTCAATCTGTTAGGCATAGACCATGAGATGCGAAATATCCATGTCATGGACAAGCTTAGTCGTACGACACTATTGCACTACCAAGTCGGACACACCCAAAATGAACTTGCTCATCATTGCCCCAGAGTCAGCAACTATAGAAGGACCATACTTAAACAATTGAGTGAATCTCAAGTGATATACTCTCACGCTCAAATTTCCTTGTCGGAGATTCATAAACACTACTTTAGCCTACCTCATCTCAAGAGGAAAGAACCTATCAAGAAAAGCGGACTTAAACCTTTCCCATTCTAGAGGACCCGCATCTACCAGTCTTGCTTCCTTCCATCGGTTGAACCAAATTTGAGAATGCCCTTTTAGTTGATAAGCGGAAGATTCCTCCTTTTTCACCGGAGTTACCCCCATGATGGCCAACACTTTGTATACCTCGTCAATGAAATCTTGAGGATCTTCTTCAACTTTAGAACCATAGAATTCTGGAGGATTCATCCTTGTGAAGTGCCTCACTCTAGATACCATCGTACCCATATTTTGCTTCACGGGGTTCACAACTTCCCTATTGGCTTGGGCAGTGTAACGACCCAAGAGAACCCTCTAGTCGTAACACGGCGTATTTGACCCCAAAGAGGTCGTATACAAGCCCTTAGCTTTCATCATCGCATTAAGACATATAAAAATGAGGAAAATTAAAAACTTTTACAATAGAAGTCACTTCTTCATATAAGGAAAATAGGAACTAGACTTTGTCTCAATCACCATCTAAACGTAAGAGTACAAATAGGGACAATGCCCTTTACATCAATAAAGTTTCCAACAATGGGAAATACAACATAGTCTAGAACATAAGAAGTAAACTGGAAACTTGAATCAATAGCAACTCGTCCTCGAACATGAGGACTCACCAAGCCTAGGGAATAGTCGACCCAAGCTTCACCTTCAAGGAAGTATTAAGTAACAACGACCAGAACCTACACTCATAGTAAAGTAGAAAATATGGGTTAGCACAATGAATTGCACTAAGTATGGACACTATGCACAAAAATCCTTAAAACATGCATAAAAGGGGCATTTAGTTGAAATCATGCTTTTAGTCAAGTTTAGAAACTATAATGCGCTTCCATAAAGAAACATAATTGAATTGAACATATGAGCAACCCAAAGCCACACAACTGCAATGCAAAGGCAAGAACCCATAATCCTACCAAATGCTAAGTGTCACCTTTAGGCTACCAACAATATACATAAAAGTGATGACATTCACATTCATAGTATTCATTCATACCTTCAATGCATTATTCATAAATCATAATAATATAAGAGAACCTTACCAAAACCCCTCTTAGAGTATACTTGTGCAATGTACAAGTGAAGTCCCACAGCCCTACTCACTCTAAGCAATACTTCTGAAGAAGTCCTAGTTAAAGTCAATCTCCTTACCATAGTTCATTCATATCATTTAGGGAAAGATTGCATTAACCGACATAAACCATGTGAGCTACATGGAATCCGGCGTTCTACCCCCACACCGAAAAGAAGTGTTCTACTTGCCTAAGGTAGAATGTACATTCTAGCTATTTAGGTGCATCCACTAGCTAAGACCTCTGTGGGCACATAGTTATGGGACAAGGAGATTGCTACTAGAAACTCGGACTTGCTAAACATAGAAGGTTTTCATCTCATAAGAAATCCTACATTGGAAGCCAGACATGCTAAACGTAAAATCTCCCATCTCACTTTCATGTCCTCTCGGTGCTAAGCATTAATCCCTTAAAAGTCACCATTAGCCTTTACTTAGGTTCACTAGTCACAATTGAGCGTATTAGACACTCATGTCAATATATATATAATAATATCTCATAGATTCCTTATGTGAGAATTCTCCTTTAACATTTAGAAATGTTAGCATGTTAGTAAAACCTTTCACATTGCAATAGTAGTTTGATAATGAGAAGGTCCTTTCAAGCAACACCGTAAGTTTACCATAAACATACATCCATACATGCTTTATATATTATCAAGTGTATAGGGTACAAGGGAGATGGCTCTTACATCAATACCACCACACTAGATATAGTGTCATTCATATCCAATTAATTCTCATAGTCATGTAGAAGTAACGTCAACATATACCAACCCTAGACAATTCCCCTTTTAGGCCATGAACCAATATCAACCCTAACATTATAGAATTACCACAATAGATAGAGATATTTCACGATTCAACCATCAATTAAACATAAACATAATCAATTACCAACTTCCATGGTTAATCAAGTCACATCCTAGTTCACCATTTAGGAAGAAAGGGAATCCATAGGTCCAAGAGAGTTTTTCATCAAAAACCATCAATACTACAACAATTTAACCATAAACCATCATAATTAACCACAATAGATCATAATTGAACAATAGAAATCGTTTTAGAAGAAGACCCATGTTTAGAGTAAAACCCTTGATTTTGGATGTCTTAAAAACACACTTTGAAGGGACTTCTTGGAGGATAACTACCCAAGAATGTAGAGTATCCATACCTTAGGTGGATATCCTCACGAATTTGGAGAAGAAAGACTTGTTCTTGGTGACCTAGTTTGAGCTTTGACTTGGTTCTTCAATGGAGTCCTAGAGAGAGAACTTTGGGAGGGAAGTGGGTTTGAATTTGAGTTGTGAGTTGTGTGGGGTTAATAAACTTTTTTAAAACCTATATATGCTTTAATATACTTAAAACAACTAAATATAAACGTCCCCCACCCAAACATAATTAATCAATGAATTACCAAAACACCCCTATATAAGCTGCACCTAGGCAGCATGCTGAGGCCCCATTCACGAGTCCCCATTCACAAGGAGTGGTTTGAACCACGGACCGTAATGGTCACTTGTGGTTTGGGTTAGGGAGGGTCATGTGAGGCCTAGGTGAGGAGACTAAGTCTTAACTCATGAGACCAATCCACGAGGCGTGAATTAGTCCATACTCCGTATTGCACACTCGTGGATTGGGACTGTGGCTAGGCAGTTTGGAGGGTCCTTGGTAGAAACCAAGTGTGGACTCACGACCCCCACCTACAGGGAGTGAATCAACATACGCCTCTTATGTTGCCTCTCATGGATGAGGCTGTTTTGGACAGATTTTTGGACCTTCCCTTGGGTCCTCCTCATGGACCCTTGGGGGGGAGGGGGTACTAGGGGAGTCGTGCCTTGACGTTTCGGCACTAGAACCCTAGTACTAAGTTAGGAACATTATTTTAGGATCTTAACCTTACGGTTAGACTTCATTAGGCTACTTGACTACACGTTAGGCTCTAGCTTAGGTCATTAGAAATAAGGGGTGTTACATTATTATCACCCCCTTGGGAACATTCGTCCCCGAATGATGACCAAAACATCAACTAGGTTAGAAACTCCAGACTAGCAGCCCATCATGCATGACATATGAAAAAAGAGAAAAGCTCACAAAAGCACTATCCACCATATGCAACATTCAAAAGGAGGAAACTTCATCTCCATCACAAGACATAGTCAATGCAACATGTGAGAGTAAAATCATCTCTACCAAAAATCAATAAGGGTGAAACTCATCAAATCACATAAATGTAGGAGGAACTACCTTCTCCAACTCAAGCAAGCTCAACACAACAATATTAAGCCAACATGTAATTTCATCAAAAGATAACTAAGCATGCTCATTAATTCACCTCATGAAGCCAAATATGCAATCATCATACTACAATGCAATTCAACAAGAGGAACATATAGATCATGGAAACTCAATGTAAACAATACATGGATTTTCATAAGAATATGCAACAGATAAGGAAATCATGGAGGGGTCATTCAATACACATGACTCCCAAAACACTAAAAACTCTAGAAAAATGACTTACCTCAAGTTTGAACAGTGGTAGAAGTAAAAAGATGAGGAAAATGGGACATCATATCGGCCTCGGCCTCCCATGTAGCACCCTCAACTAAGTGATTCCTCCATAGCCGGAAGGTACTTCTTTGGTCCTTAACTTCTTCATTTGCCGATCCAATATCTCAACTGGGACCTCTTCATAAGAAAGGTTCTCATCAACTCCTAAAACCTCTAAAGAAATGATGGCCACCAGATCACCAATGCACTTAAGCATGGAGACATGAAACACCGGGTGAACCGAAGCCAACTCATTTGGTAAGTCTAACTCATATGCCACCTTTACAACACGTTTCAAGACTTGGTATGCGCCCACATATCGGGGACTCAACTTTTCCTTTTTGCCAAATCTCATAACACCTTCCGTAGGCGAAATCTTCAAGTAGACCTAATCACCAATTTCAAACTCTAGATCCCTCCTTCTATTGTCGCATAAGACTTCTGCCGACTATGGTATGTCTTCAACCTATCTCTAATAAGTCAAACTTTTTCAATGGCATTATAAACTAGTTCAGGACCAATTAGAGCAAACTCACCTACCTCAAACCATCCAACCGGAGATCTACACCTTCTCCCATAAAGTGTTTCGAATAGCGCTATGGCAAAGCTAGAGTGGTCACTATTGGTGTAGGCAAATTCAATCAAAGGGAGATGTCATCCCAACTACCTTTGAAATCGATCACACATGCTCTCAACATGTCCTCCAAGGTTTTAATGGTCCTTTACGCATGACCATCCATTTGATGGTGAAAAGCGGTACTAAGTTTAACATTTGTACCAAGCCCTTGTTGGGATGCCTTCCAAAAGTGTGAAGTAAATTGGGCACCCCGATCCGATATGATAGATAAGGGAACCCCATGCAACCTCACTATCTCATTGATGTACAACTTGACATAGTCTTCCACCGAGAACGAAGTCTTAACTGGAATGAAGTGGGCTGATTTAGCCATCCTATCAACAATGACCCAAATAGAATCATGTTGTCTTCGAGTACGGGGCAAACCCACTACAAAGTCTATGTTCACATCCTCCTATTTCCAAGTAGGAATATCAATATATTGGGACAATCTTCCAGGTTTTTGGTGTCGGTTTTGACTTGTTGACAATTTGGACACTTGGCTACAAAACCCGTTATATCCTTTTTCAAACCATTCCACCAATAGACTTCCCATAGGTCACGGTACATCTTGGTTGCTCCCGGATGAATAGAATATCGAAAACCATGAGCCTATTCTAAAATTTGCTCCCTTAGGCCATCCACATCCAGAACACACATTCTTCCCTGGTACCTAAGCACCCCATCTCCCCCTTGGGAGAAAGCCACAACGGACTTATTGAGAATGGATTATTTCAACTCCATTAAAATAGCATCTAGGTGTTGCTTAGACTTCACATCAACAACAAAGGACGATTCAGAACTATGATGAACCATAAACCCACCCTTGGTGGAATCCATTAGTTGGACAGTTAACCGGGCCAACCTATGCACATCACGAACCAATTCCTTCTTCTCATTTTCTACATGGGACACATTACCTATAAACAATCTACTTAGGGAATCCGCAACCACATTAGCTTTGACGGGGTGATATAGGACACTTATGTCATAATCCTTCAAAAGCTCTAACCACCTTATTTGTCGGAGATTCAAGTCTTTTTGGGTAAACACATATTGAAGACTTTTGTGGTCGGTAAACACATCTACTGTCACCCCATAGAGATAGTGCCTCCACATTTTCAAGGTAAAAACCACCGCCGCTAGCTCGAGGTCATGGGTCGTGTATTTATTTTCATGAGTCTTGAGTTTCCTTGAAGCATAGGCGATTACCTTACCATGTTGCATGAAAACACATCCCAACCGTATTCTCGAAGCATCACAATATACTACAAATCCGTCGGTACCCTTCGACAAGGTTAATACCGGAGCGGAGGTGAGTCTTTCCTTCAACTCTTAGAAGCGCTTTTCACAAGCCTTCGTCCACTCAAATTTGGACTTCTTTTGGGTCAAGGTCGTTAATGGAGAAGCAATAGAGGAGAAGCCCTTAACAAATCTCCTATAATACCTTGCCAAACCCAAAAAAGCTTCGAATATCGGTAGGACTTAAGGGTCTAGGCCAACTCTTCACCGCATCCATTTTTTTCGGATCCACCTCTATACCCACACTCGACACAATGTGAGCAAGAAAATAACCGACCTTAGACAAAACTCGCACTTGCTAAACTTAGCATAAAGTTGGTGGTCCTTGAGGACTTGCAATACTAACCTCAAATGCTTCATATGATCACCCTTATTCCTTGAATAGATTAAAATGCCGTCAATAAAGATGATCACAAATAAATCAAGATACTGTCTAAAAACCCTATTCATAAGATCCATGAACGTCGCCAGGGCATTTGTTAGACCAAAGGACATAACTAGGAATTCATAGTGACCATATCTTGTACGAAAGGCCGTTTTAGGAATGTCAACCCCTCTCACCCTAAATTGGGGATAACCCGACCTTATGTCAATCTTTGAAAAGTAACTCGCCCCTTGGAGTTGTTCAACCAAATCTTCAATTCTAGGAAGAGGATATTTATTCTTTATAGTGACCTTATTCAATTGGCGGTAATCTATACACATCCTAAGTGAACAATCTTTCTTCTTTACAAATAATAACGGGGCACCCCATGGAGATATGCTTGGTTGAATAAAACCCTTATCTAGCAAATCTTTGAGTTGTTCCTTCAATTCCTTCAATTCGGCCGGAGCCATCCGGTAAGGAGGAATTGATATGGGTTGTGTATCCGACAAAAGATCAATGCCGAAGTCTATTTCCCATTGCGGAGGGATTTTGGGCAAGTCATTAGGAAAGACTTCCGGAAATTCCCTTACTACGGGGACCGACTCTAAAGGAGGAGTCTCGGACTCAAGGTCCTTAACTCTCACAATATGATAGATACACCACTTAAAAATCATTTTTCTAGCTTTTAGTTATGAAACGAAACGACCACTAGGAGTAGAGTTTACCCTCTTCCATTCTAAAATGGGCTCATTTTGAAATTGAAAATTTACTACCCTTGTTCTACAATCAATGGAAGCAAAACAAGCATACAACTAATCCATCCCCAAAATGACATCAAAGTCCAACATATCTAATTCTACCAAATCAACCAAAGTGACTCTATTAGACAAGGAAATAGGACAATCCCTATACACCTTTCTAGCAACAACCATGTCACCTATAGGGGTAGAAACCAAAAAAGGTTCCTCTAACTTTATGGGGAGTACATCAAATTTCATAGCCACTAGAGGGGTAACAAAAGATAAAGTTTCACCAAGATTTATCAATTCATAAACATTAATTGAAAATACTTGCAACATATCGGTAAAAACGTCTGGAGACCCCTCTTGATCACTCCTAGATTGGAGAGCATAGAAGTAATTCTTCTTGGGAGCATCGAAGTTGGAGCTACTAGGAGGGAATTGCTTGCCCTCTCTCCCTTGAACCTTTAGCATAGGAAAATCCATCTTCATGTGCCCACTTTTTCTACAACTAAAACACTCATTCGTGCCTACAAGACACTTGCCCCCATGCTTTTTGCGACACTCTGCACAAGTAGGTCTATCGACATAAGAACCACCTCCACTACTACCTTGTGGCTTTGGAGTAGGCACCCTCTCTTTGTTAGCCTTAGGAGTGCTAGAAGTGCCTTGATTAGAAAACCTCTTCTTAAACCATGGTGTGCCTTGAGCCTCAAACCTACCCCTAGACGAATTACCATCTTCAATTCTTGCCCTTTTCACTTCTCTACCCACTTGCTTGAGCTTTTTCTCCTCAATTTGCTCGGCATGAACCACAAGACAGGAGATTTTCATGGTTGGAATAAGCATCGTCAATCTATATTCATTCACCATGAGATCAGATATCCCCATAACAAATTTGTTCATTTTAGCCGTAGAGTCCGCCACCAAGGTTAGGGCCTATTTAGACAATTGTGTAAACTTGAGGCAATATTCCTTCACACTCATACCTCCTTGGCGGAGGTTGATGAATTCTTGAATCTTCCTCTCCCTAAACACTGTCCAATCAACCGGGCCCGCTCTAATGGACCTCTCTTCCTTCCATTCCTCATGCCACATGTGAGCCACGTCCTTGAGTTGGTAGGCAGCTAGTTCCGCCTTCTCCCTTGGAGACAGTCCCATAGCGTCAAGAACATTCAACACTTCATCAATGAACCCTTGTGGGTCCTCATCCACTTTAGAGCCATAGAAAGTAGGGGGATTCATCATAGTTAAACCCCTTATCCTAGAAGCGGTTGTACTTGCATTGGGATTCGCTTGCACCCTAGCATCTCTTGTGACTTGAGTCGTTAGAGCATGAATTAGCATTTGGAAAGCCGCCTGGATCTCCACATTGGTCATAGCTCTTTCCTCATTAGGAGCTTGAGGAATTTGAGGCCCTAGTGGACCTTGGGGAGGAACTCCCTCATCATTAGCAATTTTCTCTTCCACCCTTTTAGCCGCCGCTCTTCTTGTATTCATATTCCTATATGCACACGAAAAGGGTTAGGAAAAAGGACTTTATAGAGTTAAGACTCTTAAGGCACGACTAAGGAGTAATCAATGAAGTGAAAAGTTCGTAAACATATTGTAGCCTCTCTTTTATAAGTGTGGCGCGTTTCACACTTATGAACAAGACTCCACTAGATGTGGTTCATGAGACGTCACTCTAGCATCTTTCTAAACCTTAAACTCAAAATACCAAGTTTGTCACGACCTGAGAGCACCCCTTAGTAGTAACACAACGTAATTGAATCTGAAGGGGTCGCATACAAGCCCTTAGCTTTCATCATCGCATGAATACATAGAAAAACAAGGAAAATTAAAAACTTTTACAATAGAAGTCACTTCTTCATATAAGGAAAATAGGAACTAGACATTGTCTCAATCACCATCTAAACGTAAGAGCACAAATAGGGACAATGCCCTTTACATCAATAAAGTTCCCAACAATGGGAAATACAACATAGTCTAGAACATAAGAAGTAAACTAGAAACTTGAATCAATAGCAACTCGTCCTCAAACTTGAGGACTCACAAAGCCCAGGAAATAGTCGACCCAAGCTTCACCTTGAAGGAAGTAGTAACTATCAACGACCAGAACCTACACTCATCGAAAAGTAGAAAATATTGGTTAGCACAATGAATTGTACTAAGTATGAACACTATACATAAAAATCCTTAAAACATGCATAAAAGGGGCATTTAGTTAAAATCATGCTTTTAGTCAAGTTTAGAAACTATTATGCACATTCATAAAGAAACATAATTCAATTCAACATATGAGCAACCCAAAGCCACACAGGTGCAATGCAAAGGCAAGATCCCATAATCCTACCAAATGCTAAGTATCACCTTTAGGTACCAACAAAATACATAAAAGTGATGACATTCACATTCATAGCATTCATTTATACCTTCCATGCATTATTCATAAATCACAATAATATAAGAGAACCTTACCAAAACCACTCTTAGAATATACTTGTGCAATGTACAGGTGAAGTCCCATACCCCCACTAACACTAAGCAATACCCCTAAAGAAGTCCTAGATAAAGTCCATGTCCTTACCATAGTTCATTCATTATCATTTAGGGAATGATTGCATTAACCAGCATAGACCATGTGAGCTACATGGAATCCGGTGTTCTACCCCTACACCGAAAAGAGGTGTTCTACTTGCCTAAGGTAGAACGTACATTCTAGCTATTTAGGTGGATCCACTAGCTAAGACTTATGTGGGCAAATAGTTATGGGACAAGGAGATTGCTACTAGAAATCCAGACTTGCTAAACGTAGAAGGTTTCCATTTCATGAGATATCCTACATTGGGAAGCCAGACTTGCTAAATGTAAAAGCCCCTATCTCACTTTCATGTCCTCTCAGTGCTAAGCATTATTCCCTTTAAAAGTCACCATTAGCGCTTACTTAGGTTCATTAGTCAAAATTGAGTGTATTAGACACTCATGTCAATATATATATCATAATAGCTCATAGGTTCCTTTAGTGAGAATGCCCTATTCACATTTAGAAATGTTAGTATGTGAGTAAAACCTTTCACAATGCAATAGTAGTGTGATAAGGAGAAGGTCCTTTTAAGAAACACCACAAGTATACCATAAACATACATCCATTCAAGCTTTATACATAATCAAGTGTATAGGGTACAATGGAGATGGATCTTACATCAATACCACCACACTAGATATAGGATCATTCATATCCATGTAATTAACATAGTCATGTAGAAGCAACGTCAACATACACAAACCCTAGCAATTGCCCTTTTAGGCCATGAACCAATATCAACCCAAAAATTATAGAATTACCACAATATATAGAGATATTTCATGATTCAACCATCAATTGAACATAAACATAATCAATTACCAACTTCCATGGCTAATCAAGTCCTATCCTAGTTCACAATTTAGGAAGAAAGGGAAACCATAGGTCCAAGAGAGATCTTCATAAAAATAATCAATACTACAACAATATAACCATAAAACATCATAATGAACAACAATATATCATAATTGAACAATAAAAATTGTTTTAGAAGAAGACCCATGTTTAGAGTAAAACCCTAGATTTTGGAAGTCTTAAAAACACACTTTGAAAGGAGTTCTTGGGGGATAATTACCCAAGAATGAAGAGTATCCATACCTTAGGTGGAGATCCTCACAAATTTGGAGAAGAAAGACTTGTTCTTGGTGACCTAGTATAAGCTTTGACTTAGTTCTTCAATGGAGTCCTTGAGAGAGAACTTTGGGAGGAAAGTGGGTTTGATTTTGAGTTGTGAGCTCTGTGGGGTTAAAAAACTTACTTAATACCTATATATGCTTTAATATACTTAAAACAACTAAATATAACCATCCCCCACCCTAACTTAAATAATCAATGAAATACCAAAACACCCCTACATAGGCCGCACCTAGGCAGCATGCCCAGGCCCCATTCACGAGTCCCCGTTCACGAGGAGTGGTTTGAACCACAGACCGTACTGGTCACTCGTGGTTTTGTTAAGGGAGGGATCATGTGAGGCCTTGGTGAGGAGACTGTCTCAACTCACAAGACCAATCCATGAGGCGTGAATCAGTCCACGCTACGTACTGCACACTCGTGGATTGGGATTGTGGATAGGCAATTTGGAGGGTCCTTAGTAGAAACCAAGTGTGGACTCACGACCCTTGCCTATGGGGCGTGAGTCAACCTATGCCTCGTAGGTTGTCTCTCAGGGGTGATGCTGTTTTGGACAGCATTTTAGACCTTCCCTTGGGTCCTCCTCATGGACCTTTCGGGGGGGTCCTAGGTGAGTCGTGCCTTGACGTTTAGGCACTAGAACCCTAGTACTAAGTTAGAAACATTATTTTAGGACCTTAACCTTATGTTTATACTTCATTAGGCTACTAGACTACACGTTAGGCTCTAGCTTAGGTCATTAGATTCACGGGGCGTTACAGGCAATTAGGGCTTGACCCAACACTTGAAAAGCCATCTTAAACTCCACATTAGTCACTTGCTTGGCCGAAGGGTCAATGGGAGCTAAAAGAGATTTATGAGGACCTCCTTGATCAATATTTTCTCCCTTGGTCCTTTTAGAAAAAGCCCTACGAGTAGTCATATCCTTTAGACCATCGGGTAAGGATTAGGAGAAACACCTTATAAAGTTAAACTCTATCGCAGGACTTGGAGTGAAGAAAGAAATGAAGTTTCCTAAGCATCCAATAGCCTCTCATTCATAAATGTGGCACGCTTCACACTTATGAACAACACTCTACTAGACGTGGTTTTAACATATCCTAGAACCATTAAAAACCTTCTGATGTGATACTAAGTTTGTCACGACCCAGGGGTACACCCTAGACGTTACATGGCATACAAGACACCAAGAGGCCTCATATAAGCTACTTAGCTTTCATAATATAAGATAATAGAAATGAGCGAAAATTTAAAACATTTTCAACAACATCAAATTTCATAACAAAAGCGGAAGTCTATTACACTTTGTCTCAAAACCATCTAAAACATGAATATCTTGGGACACAGTCCATACAAAAAGTTCAAAACTTAAAACAAAAGAACATAAAAACCATGGTAGCTTAACCCTCGAATGCTAAGAGGACTCACCAATCTTCAAGTCTTGCCACTACTAAGATCCTAGCCACGGGGATGAGAGTCAAGATCATTGGACCCTACATTTGGATAAGAAGTGTAGGCAAGAGTATGCGTTAGTACAAACACGTACTAATTATAATAGCTTGCATAAATATAAACATAAGCATAAGAGTTAAACAACATAAGTCAATAACCATGGTCAACACATGTGAATCTCTTCTTTAAACATACTTAAGATACTTTCTTGAAGTAACCTTGTTTCATCATAACTATGCTAGCTTGACGTGAGAAATAGTCAATGCTTAGTTGTTCTCATTATCCATGGAAGCCACATCATCGTGCAAATTCAAGCTAAGTTATTGTCCATGGGAGATCATATAATCATCCAAATCCAAGCTACCATCGAAAGGTTTCATGTAACACCCCGAAAACTAGAAAGCTGAACTAGTGAGTTCTAGAGCTTTTCGTAAGAGTTTTGAAGTGTTGTATGAGGATTAAAATCACAATAAATGATTCCCGTACTTAAAATGGAGGTTTTAGGGGCTATACATCAAGGTACGACCCCCCAAGGACAACCCAAGGGGTCCTTGAGGGGGACCCCAAAAACAGTCCCCAAAACTGCAAATTTTAGTGACCAACGGATGCCATCTACTGGTCGTAGTTGGACTCACGCCCTATAGGTTGGGGTCGTGGGTCAAGGCATTCAGTTTCCTGAAATTATTGAGTTGTAGACCTCACCTACTGAGGTAATTCATGCTCAGTAGGTCCACCCATGGTCCGTGGGTGGAGGGGCGTAAGTTCAAGCAGTTTTGGTTAGTTTAGTTTTAAGTTAGGTGTTTGGGGGTTAAGTTAATAATTAATTAGGGGTTAAGGTAGGTCAGTTAGTTAGTTATTTAACCACCTATAAATACCTAATATACCCCTAAAACTAAGTCATTAACTCATTCATCTAAGAACCCCAAATACTCTCCAAATAATTCTCTCTCTAGAAGTGAAGAAGAAGAAGAAGAGAAAAGAGGGCAGAATCCTCCATTGATGAGAGCTAGATTAGGGCTATGAATTGAGGTATGTTATCTAAATCATCTATGGGTTCTTCCACCTATAGAGCTACCAAGGTTTTCCCCAAATTATGAAATCAAAAACCCAATTTAGCTAGGGTTTCCTTCTACATTGTGGCTAAGGCTTAGGTATTATTCAAATCTAGTTGATAGTGCCTAATTAGGATTCTATTAGCATTGAATTATGATATTATGATGATTTTATGTGAATTCTATGATTAACCCTAGCTTAATTGATGAATGTGATATTTTGTGGGTTTATGCCATTAGAGGTGAAATTTAAGGTTCATGAGTGATCTTCTTAAATAAATGTCATGTGTGGTAATTGATCAAAGTTAGGATCATATAATCATGAATTGAACTAAAATTTATTTAATATGAAGGATCTTGACTTGTAAAGATGAAATTGAACCTTTATGATCGATTATGACTAGAATCACCTAGTAATGAAGACTATGATTAGAATACCTTATATTTAGGTATGAATGGTGATAATAAGAAGTAAAGCTTGAGAAAAAGGCTTGTAGCCATGTATGTTGATCAATAGGGTTTTGAGATTCAAGCCAATGTGATGATCCAGATGTGTGAAGGCTTTGAGAGTAAAATCTAAAACTGAATAGAAGCTTAAATGGGTAGAGTTATCGTGGATGATCTTTGCCTACCTAATCCACCTAATGAAGTCTTGAATATGTGAAGTGATAGATTCACTTAAGTCATGATGATACCAATGTCTAATAGAGAATTCTAGATATAGTTTTATGCATGAATATGATATGACATGAAAGGTTCTCTCCCATAGAATGATTCTAGGTTGAACGTTTTGTTCACCTTAAATGAATCTAAGTCCTAGGACTATGAAATGTGATGAGGCTTGTGGTGATTCCCCTAAATGACTTTTGCATGATAGGAATGTGAGGTGAGTTCCCTTACTCCTAATTAGTTAAGCATAAGGTGATTACCCATGTCATGATGTGAGAGTTTGAGGTGATTACCCTTTGTATATGTGTGACTCTCAAGGCAAAAGGTGATTACGCATTAGCCTTTATGTTGATCATGAAGGCAATTATCTATGATCCTTATGCGATGATGTGGAGGCGAAAACCTACATTACACATTAATATTGATATGGAGACGAATACCTATATCACTGTAATAATGATATGGAGGCGAATACCTATATCACCTTAAAAATGAACATGGAGGCGAATACCTATGATTCATTAACTTGTATGACTTGTGGAGACTTCCCTTGTCTTTATGATTTATTAGTATATGTGATAAGAGGTGATTACCCTTGTTTCTATGATTCCATGATATATATGGCTTGAGGTGATTCCCCTTGTCCTTTATGATGAACTACACATTTACGCCTTGAGGTGACTCCGCCTTGCATTTGTTAGCATGAGCATGACTAGTTTGGATAGTAGGTCTAGATACCTCTCCACTTCATGCATGACTAAGAGGTGATTACCCTTGTTTTTATGATTTTAAGAGATGATGAACATGAATGATGAACTTAAAGTGTCTAGGTTAGCATAGGTAGGATTATGGGGTCTTGTTCATGCATGACACAAGCTTGCCTTAAGGTGACTCATAAGATGTTTTCTATTATATGATGTATGCTTAGATAGGAATATGTTATAGTTGCCTTCCTTGACATGATATGATTGACTAAAGGTGATAGTTCCCTTGTCTATATGAAGTAAGCTAGTAATGAGACCAAAGTAGGGTAAATATGACTATGATGACTTCAATGTTATGCTTAGTGTGAATGTAGTATGGGATGCTTTTCATAAATTACAAAAGTGTGCTTTGAGGTTACTTAGGAGTATGGTTCCCTTATGTTAGAAATCTTAAGTCTTAACCATGTATATGGAATATGATTAAGAGGACCAAAAAGGGATACTTGGCTTGGGTGGTATTATGGGATGCTATTCTTGCTTTGCACATGTATGCTTTCGAGGTTACTTGAGAATGGTGCTATTATGGTCTAGATGACTAAGAGTCAAGTATGCTTAAATGATTATGACTTATCTCCTATGCTCATTAACTATGCCTTATGTTGACTTATGATTATAAGATGCTTATGTTGGAGATTATACTATGACTATGATGATTATGCTATGACTATGTTATTATCTCTTATGCTTATATCTTATGTTGACTAACCATTTTGAGATGCTCATATGACTTTATGTTAGATTTCTTACTTCTTACAATTTGTACTAGCACATATTTCCTACATTCTAACCCAATGTAGGGATTGAAGATTGAGTGCTACTCTTGGAGATAGGTTTCTAGAAGTTGCAATGAGTTTAAGACCTTGGTGAGTCCTCATAGCTTCGAGCCACATTTCCTTTATGTCTTTTATTTTCATGTTGAGACTATTGTATGGCCTGTGTCCCAAGAGTTTATTCTAAAATTTGAATTAGATGGTTTGAGACAATGTATAGAAAGACTTCCGCTTGATTTTTATGAAAATGACTTCGATTGTAAATTTTTTAAATTTTCCATATTTTCTATTATCTTATGTTCATGATATGCTAAGGGCTTGTATGAGACCCTTTTGGGGTCAAGTACACCATGTTACGTCTAGGATGTACCCCTGGGTCGTGACAAAATTGGTAATCAGAGCACAAGGTTTATAATGGCTCTAGGATTGTTTCAAACTACGTCTAGTGGAGTCTTTTTCATAAATGTGAAGCGTGCCACATATATGAATAGTATTCTATTTGATGCTTACGAAACTTTACTTCTTTATCCTCTAAGTCGTGCCACAGAGTTTGGCTTTAGTAGGTCTTTCTCCTAATCTATGCCCTATGCTCTTTCAAGGTACGGCTAATACAAGGGCTAATGCTAGGAGAAATGAGAAAGGAAATGTGGATCAAGAGGTTCCTCTCAAAGTTCCACCCCAAAATCCTCCTCACACTCCAATTGACCCTATAGGGGAGAATGTTACTCATGCAGAATTTAGGTCCTCTATGCAATTGTTGGCTAAAGCTTTGACGGCTCAAGCCAATAGGGATGTTGCTCCCCATGTGAACCCTAATGTCAATTCTGCAGCCTTAAGAGTGAGGGAGTTTATTAAAATGAAACCTCTGGTGTTTTATGGCTCCAGATGGAGGAAGATCCCTAGGAGTTTATAGATGAGATGTGTAGAATTCTTAATATCATGGGAGTGACTTTGGTAGAGAAAGTGGAGCTAGCTGCTTACCAATTGAAAGGGATATCTCAACTATGGTATGGTCAATAGAAAGGGAGTAGAATGGTAGAAGCGGGTCCTATAGAGTGAGGTGTGTTTGAGAAGGCATTCCTTGATAAGTTCTTTCCCCTAGAGTTGAAGGAGGTTAAGATGCAAGAGTTTATCTAACTTAGGCAAGGTAGAATGAGTGTTCAAGAGTATTCCCTAAAGTTTACTCAACTCTCTAAGTATGCTCCAACTTTAGTGGAGAATTCAAGTGCTGAGATTAACCACTTCATGATGGGAGTATCCGAATTTGTAGAAAATGAATGTCATGTGGCAATGCTTATAGATGATATGGATATCTCATGTCTTATGGTTTTCGCACAACGAATGGAAGAGTCAAAACTTAAGAAAGAATCTAAGGAGAAAAAGAAGTCTAGATTGGACGGTGATGAGTCCTCGGATTATGAGTCTGATGGACATGGTCTCCCTAAGTTAAGACAAAAGCTCCCCGGGCAAGGTCCCTCAAGTGCTCCTAAGTTCAACCAAAAGAGGGTGTCTAACCCAAAGTCTCAAGAATAGGGTAGTGATATTCTATTAATGGTATGTCGTAAGTGTGATAGAAGCCATGAGGGTGAATGCTTAGCGGGCACTACTATTTGTTTTGGTTGTGGTGAGTTGGGCCACAAGATAAGGTATTGCCCTAAGATTGCTAGAAATGAAGAGGATAGTCGTTGGAGGTCCCAACTCTACCCTTCCTCCGGTCCAATTGGTTTGGGTGAGAAGGCTCCAAAAAAGAATAGATCTTAAACTCTCCAATCTAGATAAGATCAAGAGTGATCTCCTCATGTCCCTTCCGGTATGTATTTTAAGCCTTAGTAAATTTTTGGATTTCTTGTGTTTGGTGACTTGTTATGATAGACTTTGATGTTGTCTTTAGTATGAATAATGCTTTATTGTTGCCCTTATGTTATGAAAGATGTTTAGAAGAATTTGTGTAGGCTTACTCCCAAGTTGGAGATAGTGTGCCTATCTAGCAAGGTTTTTGGTGTGGTTATGTTAGTTGATGGTAGAACCTGACTTAGTCATGATGAGTTTTGAGGTTCGTTGATAGATTGGTTGAATAGGGTGTTTAAATAATGCTAAATGGGTTGAGTGAATAAACTCCTCTAAGAAGGGTAGAGGTGTAATTTACCATGGTTTCGAATCACCTTGTGTGATAGATGTGAAAGCTTAGTGATGACTTACTCCGGCCTTAGAATTTAAAGGCATGATGCTTAAAAAGTGTTTGTATAGGCTTGCTCCCAAGGGGGAGATAATGTGCTTAGATAGCAAGGTCGCTGAGTACCCTTGATGTTTATGAGTTAGGTTTTATTGAAATTCTCACCTTGAGTGGTGTTAGTGAGGTTGCTTATTCTTAAAGAGAACCTCTCTAAATTGGAACTACCGGTAGAAGTCTAACACCGGCAAGTTAAGAAATAGAAGAAAAAGGAAGTTGTTCCATGAAGAGTAGGAGTGATCTTTTAAGAGTTTAGTTGGGGATGCTACTTGGGAGGCCTAAGGCCAATGAGAAGTCCCAATATCCTCATCCTTATTCCTTGTATTTCTCCTTTAGCATTTAAGATCTTGAGATTTTAAGTTCCTCTTGATTTACTTTTATATGAAGCCATGTGTGATTTGTGTGTTGCCGTAACTTCTTAGTATGCATGTTTATGAGAATTCTTAGGTCTTGTTATAAATAACTTATATGCATTGTTTTCCTCATGTTGTAGTGCTTTGAGTAAATTTGCATATAGACTTCATGAGTTGATTATGAGCATGCCTTAGATTTTGGAGTTAAAAGGTTCCTCCTTGCATGAATGCTTTATGAGAAGAAATTTGCATTTAGGCTCCATGAGTGTGTGTTGAGCATGTTTTAGCTAGGAGATGTTAGTACCTCCTTGAAAATGAGTAGATATACAGTTTCATGCATTTTTGGTTGGTAGAAGTAGTTCCTACTCCCTTGTTTTGCATTGAATGTGTTTAGCTTAAAATTGAAGTTTTCTTCCTTGGTTGTGTGCATTTAGATGTAGTGCATGCATAATGGGCTGTTACCTTAGAGTTGTGACCTTAAGAAGTGTTTAGAATCGTCATTCGGGGACGAATAATCCCAAGGGGGAGATAATGTAACACCCTGGAAATTAGCAAGTTGAACTAGTGAGTTCTAGAGCTTTTCTTAAGAGTTTTGGAGTGTTCTATGAGGATTAAAATCACAAGAAATCATTCCCGTACTTCGAATGGAGGTTTTAGGGGGTATACGTCAAGGTACGACACCCCAAGAAACACCTAAGGAGTCCTTTAGGGGGACCCCAAAAACAGTCTACAAACCTGCAAATTTTAGTGACCTAGGGATACCATCTACTGGCCGTAGATGGACCCACGCCCCGTAGGTTGGGGTTGTAGGTCAAGGCCTGCAGTGGCCTGCAATTTTTGAGCTGCAGACCTCACCTTTGGAGGTGAGTCACGCTCATTAGGTCCACCCACAATCCGTGGTTGGAGGGGCGTAGGTCCAAGAAGTTTTGGTTAGTTTAGTTTTAAGTTAGGTGTTTGGGGGTTAAATTATTAATTAATTAGGGATTAAGGTAGGTCGGTTAGTTAGTTATTTAACCACCTATAAATACTTAATAGACCCCTAAAACTAAGTCATTAAATCATTCATCTAAGAACCCCAAATACTCTGCAAATAATTCTCTCTAAAGGTGAAGAAGAAGAAAAAGAAGAGAAGAGAAGAAGGAAGATTCCTCCATTAAAGATAGCTTGATTAGGGCTACGAATTGAGGTATGTTAGCTTACTCATCTATGTGTTCTTCCACCCATTGAGCCCCCTATGTTTTCCCTTAATTGTGAAGTAAAAAACCCAATCTAGCTAGGGTTTCCTTCTACATTGTGGGTAGGGCTTAGCTATGATTGCAATCTAGTGGATAATACCTAATTATGATTGTATTAGCATTGAATTATGATATTATAATGATTTTATGTTAATTCTATAGTTAACCCTAGTTTAATTGATGAATGTGATATTTTGTGGGGTTATGCCATTAGAGGTGAAATTGGAGGTTCGTGAGTGATCTTCTTAAATCAATGTCATGTGTGGTAATTGATCAAAGTTAGGATCATATAATCATGAATTGAACTAGACTTCATTGAATATGAAGGATCTTGACTTGTAAAGATTAAATTGAACCTTTATGATCAATTATCACTAGAATAACCTAGTAATAAAGAATGTGATTAGAATACCTTAAATTTATGTATGAATGGTGATAATAAGAACTACAACTTCAGAAAAAGGCTTGTAGCCATGAATGTTGATCACTAGGGTTTTGAGAGTAAAGCCAATGTCATGATCTAGATGTGTTAAGGCTTTGAGAGTAAAGTCTAAAAGAGAATAGAAGCTTAAATGGATAGAGTTATGGTGGATGATCTTTGCCTACCTAAAGTACATAATAAAGGCTTGAATTTGTGAATTGATAGAATCACTAAAGTCATGATGATACCAATGTCTAATGTAGAATTCTAGATATGGTTTTATTCATGAATATGATATGACATGCAAGGTTCTCTTACATAGAATGATTCTAGTTTTAAAGGTTTGCTCACCTAAAATGAATCTATGTCTTAGGACTATGAAATGTGATGAGTCTTGTGGTAATTCCCCTAAATGACCTTTGCATGATAGGCATGTGAGGTGAGTTCCCTTACTCCTAATTTGTTAAACATGAGGTGATTACCCACGTCATGATGTGGGAGTCTGAGGTAATTACCCTTTGTATATGTGTGACACCCAAGGCAAGAGGTGATTACCCATTAGCCTTTATGTTGATTATTGAGTTGATTACCTATGATCCTTATGTGATGATGTGGAAGTCAATACCTACATTACAGATTAATATTGATATGAAGGTGAATACCTATATGACTGTAATAATAATATGGAGGCGAATACCTATATCACCTTAAAACTGGACATAGATGCAAATAGCTACGACTTATTAACTTGTATGACTTGTGGAGACTTCCCTTATCATTATGATTTATTAGTATGTGTGATAAGAGGTGAATACCCTTGAGTGTATGATTCCATGATATATATGGCTTGAGGTGATTCCCCTTGTCCTTCATGATGAACAAAACATTTATACCTTGAGGTGACTCACCCTTGCATTTTGAGAGCATGAGCATGACTAGTTTGGATAATAGGTCTAGATACCTCCTCACTTCATGCATAACTAAGAGGTGATTACCCTTGTCTTTATGATGCAAAGGGATGATGAACATGAATGATGAACCTAAAGTGTCTAGCTTAGCATTGGTAGGATTATGGGATCTTGTTCATGGATGGCACAAGCTTTCCTTAAGGTGACTCATAAGATGTTTTCTCTTATATGATGTATTCTTAGAGAGGATTGTGCAATAGTTGCCTTCCTTGACATGATATGATTGACTAAAGGTGATAGTTCCCTTGTCTATATGAAGTAAGGTAGTAATGAGACCAAAGTAAGGTATATATGACTATGATGACTTCAAGGTTATTCTTAGTGTGAAGGGTAGTATGGGATGCTTTTAATACATTGCACAGGTGTGCTTTGAGGTTAGTTAGGAGTATGGTTCACTTATGGTAGAGAATCTTAAGACTTAACCATGTATATAGACTACGATTAAAATGACCAAAAAGGGATACTTCGCTTGGGTGGTATTATGGGATCATATTCTTTCTTTGCACATGTATGCTTTTGAGGTTACTTGAGAATGGTGCTATTATGGTCTAGATGACTAAGAGTCAATTATGCTTATATGATTATGACCTATCTCCTATGCTCATTAACAATGCCTTATGTTGACTTATGATTATATGATGCTTATGTTGGAGATTATGTTATTACTATGATGATTATGCTATGACTATGTTATTATCTCTTATGCTTATGTCTTATGTTGACTAACCATTTTGAGATGCTCTTATGATGTTCTTTTAGCTTTCATACTTGGTACATGTTGTACTAACGCATATTGCCTACATTCTAACCAAATGTAGGGATTGGAGATTGAGTGCTACTCTTGGAGATAGGTTTCTAGAAGTTGCAAGGAGTTTATGATCTTGGTGAGTCATCATATCTTCGAGGACAACACCCACATTTCCTTTATGTCTTTTGTTTTCATGTTGAGACTATTGTATGGGTTATGTCCCAAGAGATAAGTCTAAAAGTTGTATTAGATGGTTATAGACAAAGTATAGAAAGACTTCTGCTTGATTTTTATGAAAATGACTTCACTTGAAAAGGTTTTAAATTTGCCCGTATTTTCTATTATCTTATGTTCATGATATGCTAAGGGCTTGTATGAGACCTCTTCGGGGTCAAGTACGCCATGTTACGTCTAGAGGGTACCCTTGAGTCGTGACATATCATCTCACTAGTCCAAGCTACCATAAAAAAGGTATCATCTCCTTTCCATGATTAGGTGTCATCTCCTTACCAATTCAAGCTACCATGAAGATATATCAACTCCTTACGAATTCAAGCTATCATGAAGAGGTATCATCTCCTTATCAATTTAAGCTACCCATGGATGGTATCTCATTACTAATCCAAGTTATCCATGGAAAGGTATTACATTACCAATACAAGTTATCCACATAAAGATATCACATTACCAATCAAAGCTATCCATGGAAAGGTATCACATTACAAATCCAAGCTAAGTCTTATTATCATAACTCATAAGTTCTTATATTCATTTTAGGTGAGAAAGCCTTTCAATATAGAATCATTCAATGTGACTAAGCCATTCACATTCATAAATAAGCAATTTATATGAGAACTATCCCTTCAATAACAATTACATCTAAATCATCAATTCATAAATAGAAGCTTTACTCTCACAGCCATAAATCTCATAATCATCATATATGCTTCACTCTCAAGCAACCAATATCATATAATCTCATAAGACTCAATCTCAAATCAATTCTAATCATAATTCATCAATCCAATAAGGATACATCTAAACCGACAGTTTCTCCTTTCATGGCATAAAACACATCAACATAAATTTCATCTTTCTAGACATGGGTACATGTAAATTCATCCTCAAGACATGCAATCCTATGAATTAAATCATAAACAATCATATCCCAATCAATTGGATCAACATTCATCAATTCCCACAACTTTAGAAGAAAATCCTAACTCAAATTAGGGAATTTATACTTTTCAATTTCGGAATCTTGGGGACTCCTTGGAAGAAAGGATTCAATAGATGAAACACCATCATACCTTGATATCAAAGCCCACAAATACTTGGGGAATGGAGATTTGACCTGGATCCTAGCTTCAACTCTTTCTTCTTCTTCAAGTGCAAGAGAGAGGAAGACTTTGGGGATTTCTTTTGGGTTTTGGATATAATAACATGAATGGGTGAGTTTTGGGGTTAAAATAACTTATTTAGGGGTCCGAGGCTTTGATAAAACGAAATGGCTTCAACTCAATTAAAATCAGAAAAGACCCATTTAGCCCATAACTTACAAGGAACTGACCCATCACCACGTGAGGCTCCACCAGCTGTGGTGGCTGAAACGAACTGTTGTGGTAGTCGTGGTCCTTGAACATAGATTGGCTATCCATCAATCCATCCATAAATGCCTAACTATTTTCCACGACCCCTCCCATGGCCCGTGGTAGCCTTTACGAGCCGTCTAGTGGCTCTTGGAAGGGTCCTAATTTGAGCAGCCTTAGGTAGCTCATTGCCTTACCTTCACGAACACCACCACGAGCCATCAAGGTGCTCGTGGGAGGTGAGCCTCCCTTGGCTAGCTACTGCCTAGGCTTCATGACCTCTAAAACAAATTGTGGTGCCCTTCGAGGTTCGTGTGGCCTTCGTGAATGGTGCCAAGGCTCAAAAACTCTAATTCTAGAGTTAGCACTTAGAACCTAACTTAGCCTACTATATTTTGAGGTTTTACAAAGTTAATTGATGGGATCCATTACTCAATATAGAGATCGATGATATGACTTTTTGAGAAACTTTTCAATTTTCATCGTGTCAAATCTTGCTAGTGGATTTATGAATTCGGCAAATGAAATATGTTAAGCAGTTCTATAAAGGAAATTGGTCATTGAATTAAATTCGTAAGTAATTTAATCTAATGATTAGTATCTCTTATCTTACCATGGAAAATTACATAAATGTTTAATGGGAAATTTTTAATTTTAAATAGAGGAGTGCAATTATGAATTTATAGTGGAATGATTTGTATGTTATTATAGTAATAATAATTCAAACTAACTATTTGGAATTATTTCGATAATAGAAATCCTCAATAATTAATTATGTGGCCATACAGTTCCCATATTTAACTAGAACTCAAAATTTTATTTTAAGGGGAAAAGAGAGAAGTAGCATATCTTTCTCTATTCTAATGAAGGGGAGAAGTACATGTGTTTTTATACTCTAAGGAAAGTGAAGAGTATGTTTCTTTTTCTATTCTAAGGAAAGGGAGAAGTATGTGTCTTTTTCTATTCTAAGGAAAGAGAGAAGTATGTGTCCTTTACTAGTCTAAAGAAAAGGAGAAGTACATGTGTTTTTCTATTCTAAGGAAAAATCGTATGTTTCTGCTCCTCATTGGACTAGGAAAAAATCTCAATAAAAAAGGATTCTTCTAACTTTTAAAGTGGAATAAGTTTTTGATACAATACTTTCCTACTAGAGTATTGAGAGAGTTCAAAAGTGAACCTACGATCACTGTAGAAGAACATAGAACAATCGTCAAGATTGTTGACTAGCTTGTAGATTCGCTTGAAGGTAATTGATCACGCTTCAAGAGATAATTCTTGAATTAAATTTCAGAATGTTTATGTGCTTTAGCATGATTGTATATGTTCTAGCATAAAATTGTGTTGTGTTTTATTCATGTAGGTAATATGATTTTAGTATGCTTCCGTTGTGCATAGTTTTTCAACTTGGTCGACACTTAGGTATCATTCATTGAGTAATCATTCATGTGGTTCACCCATATTTCTTTGGATTTGAATGTACATGAGCAGCACGCTGGCTCATTTTCTCTTCAAGTAGTTTGAGGATTAATGTAAAGTAATTGTATTTGACAATGATGAGAAATCACTTCTTATTTCTTGCGATATCATATCAAACGCTTCCACCTTATCTAGAATCTTTGCTAATAACTCTTCCGTCCGAACACTTTCTAGAATGGTTAGGTCATGGAGAAACACATATTCATATCTATCACACTTACTTCCATCCCAAATTTACCTTCTATCACACCATTCAACATCTTCTCAACTACCATCACTACTCCCGGTGAATTACGGTAAGTTGTGGATAACATAGATGCATACACCCTATTTGGCCACCTCTAAATTTCATGTTTTCATTTGATGCAAGACCAAGTGTAGTAGTCCCATGATTGATATCAATTGAATTCAATTATCTTGAACCACTTCCCATGATATGTTTTGACAACCTCTCAAATTTCATTGTCAATTTAGCTACGCTTTAAGCAAGCTCTAGATTTTTGTCTTCTTGTTCCTTGAGCATCCCTAACTGTGGCAGTGACATATGATCTTCACAAGTATGCCAAGCTTGATTAATTTTTCTCATGTCATCTAGTAGGCTTGAGGACACTACAAATAGTTAGCTAACTATTCCCCCTTGAATAAGATGATCAGCCAGCCTTTGTTCACCGAGTCGAGGCTTCAATATAAGTATTGCAGCAGTAATCTATTAGGAATGCCATGATTTGAACATTCTAGAAGTGACCTTCTGAAACATACTTATGTTTCATGATTGGGTTTCCAATTCACTCTTTTAAATTTTGAATTCCATCCCTTGGTTTCACCATTTTTTACGCTGGTAAAAACCTTTCAAGAAATGCCTCTATCAGTTCCTCCCTTACAGTGTTAAAATTTGGCAGTAGCTCAATCAACCACTTAGGTGTGTCTTTCATCAAGGAAAAAAGGAACAACCACCACTACTTTGATTCTTGTTAAATGCCTTCAATAGTGAAAGGCCCACAAACATTCATAAAATGAGTCGGAAATAAAAATTTGACTACCTTCATCAAAATGTCATAAAAGATGCCAAAAGGACGCTTTATAGAGAGGTCAGCCATAACAAAACGCATAGTGGTGGGTTTAGGCTAACCTAGCCTAAGTTTCTTGAAAATGGCATATGGAATCAAGTTTATACTTACCCCCAAATCACACAATGCTTTAGCCAATTGAACATCCCTATAGTGCATGGGATAGTGAATTCCCCCGGGTCATCCTTCTTATCAGTATTTGTGAGATTGAGTTTTTTATATTCCGGATATAATTTCTTTAATTTTCTTTTTATTTTTACTTTTGAATTAAAAGGTTCTGGTAATTTTGTGAAATATAATTTTCTTATTTCTTTACTTTCTTCTATGCTATATGTTCCTTTATAATAATATTCTCTAAATGCACATGTGTATTCATCTATGTAACACATATTAAACCGTATATTGTATATAACAAATTTATTATAAGGACAGATAATACGCAAGTAAAATGGTGGCTAACAAGAAAAATACAAGATTCGGTAACAACAAAAGAAATAAGGAGACTGGTACTAAATATATTAAATTTTACATTTACAATTGAAGTAATAAAAACTGATAAGAATGTTATTGCAGATTACTTATCAAGACAAAGCTACCCAGACTGAGAACGAAAATACAATGGAAGAGATACTCAAAGCCATAACTACACTTTGTATAAAAGTGGATAGTATGG
>JAJOOR010009839.1:0-31306 GCA_036250505.1 Solanum acaule
CCCCCCCCCCCCCCCCCCCCCCCCCCCCCCCCCCCCCCCCCCCCCCCCCCCCCCCCCCCCCCCCCCCCCCCCCCCCCCCCCCCCCAGATTTAGGAGATAATAACATGTTACCCAAATTTGTTTATCTATCTTCGAAAGCACCCTATTAATATTTTATCAACAAAATATGACATACATTTTTTTGTTCACATGAATTTTTATTGTTTTCTCAATCCACACAACAATAAACCACACTCTAATTTAATCCTAGTCATAACCAAACAAATAAAATTTTCCAAGAACATATAAATTTTATTTGGAGTAATATTTATTTTAATGAATAAAAATTAAATAAAAGTAATATTAAAGAGAAAAAATATTGATTCCTATAAGTGCTGAAAATATTGATTTGTATAAGTGCATATATATAATAAAATTTATTGTGTTCTATGAAATGGAGACTCAACGTAGAGAGAAAGACAAGAAATTAAGAAGTGATACATGTGGTAAAAGTATTCACCAATATTTACATCAAATACATATATGTATGAAATAAGTTTAGGTTAAAGCAAAATTGAAACTTTCCGTCATGATTTTTTCCAAAGAAAATATGGATAATTTAAAGCATGAGTTAGGGTTAGGTTTAGTTATTGATTATTGCAATGTAAATTGAAAAAAAATGGAAAAGTAAAAGGATTGTATGGACGAAATAAAATTCCATATTTTATTCTGCTCGTTCAAATATTAATAAGCTGACTTCTAAAAAGATATAAACAAAGTGGAGTTACCTTCTTATTACAAAAGGAAAAAATATAATTTTACTTCATAATTATCTATATTTGAGTTACTAGTATATTGTAGAATTAAGATAATATACTAATTTAAACAATCTATTAAATTTCATCACTTTTCTAGCGGAAAAGTTTACTTCACAAGTTCCCCACCTCACCCTGAAAGCTTAATATATTTTCCACCCATTTCAAAACCTTCCTACATGTGAAAGCCTTTGCAAAACTACTCAGTAAAAAAAGGAACACCATTCAACTCATCCAATCAAATATCCTAATTCCTTAGAAGTTAAAATCTCTTCAAAGAAAGACACAATTATTTGGTAGAATATGTACAACAGAAGCATTATTCAGAATCACAAACGTACATAATAGCATAATAATGTAAACTATATAAATTGTGAAACTCTAACCTTTTGTAGCTTTCACACAACTCGTTCAGGGACTGGGACTCGAAGGTTGCACTCTTCTACTAATTCCTGACTAACTCTCTCAATCAAGTGTTGTGTGGGCAAGAAAATTTTCAGAAAAAATGATGATCTTTCCTTGAAAACCACCACCCCTATTTATACTTTTCGGCAGAAGGGAAATGTTTGAAAGATGAAATGTTTGTTGTAATAATAAATAGTCATTAACATTCATTAAATACCTTTAGGTGTATTTGGACACTGTGAAGTGTATCCAACAACCATGATCAATAGTCATCAACAACCGTTAAATACCATTAAGTGTATTTTGACACTATTAAGAGTATCTAACAACCATGCTTAATAGTTATCAACAAACACTAAATATCATTAAGTGTATTTAGAAAGTCACTAAACACCAAGGGTAATCAACAACCATTAAACACCATCAATAGCCACTAATAACCATTGAACACTATTATTTGCTTCTTTCATCTTTGAAGGAAACAAAGAATCACAGTATTTTCTTCTCTCTTCTTTTAAGAAAATAAAAAAGTTTTTTTTTCTCTTTTAAACTAATAAAAGTGAAAAACGATTTATTCCTAAACTGAAAAAAATACTAACAGTCCTTTTCTTTTCCAAACTCGATCAATTTATGGCTTCGTGGTTTTCAGTTGGTAATTGCACGAATATTATCACAATAGAGTGTAATTGGTGCTTCAATAGAAGGAACCACTCCAAGCTCTTTTAGAAAATTTATGTAGCCAAACAACCTCTTTAGCCGCCTCAAATGCAGCTACATATTTAGCTTCCATGGTGGAATCAACAACACAGGATTGCTTTATGCTCCTCCAAACTATGGCTCCACCTCCCAAAGTAAATACATATCCTGAGGTCGATTTTATAAAATCTCTATCTGACTGGAAACTTGAATCTAGACAATAGGTACAAGATTGCCAGGGTGGAAAACAAGCATATAATCCCTAGTCTTTTGAAAGTACTTGATGATATGCTTGACTGCAGTCCAATGTTCTTGCCCAGGGTTAGACTTAAATCTGCTAACCTGGCCTACATCAAAGAAGATATCCGGTATATTGCATAACATAGCATACATAAGACTTCCTACAACAGAAGCGTAAGGGACCGCCTTCATCGTTTCTATCTCATCAGTTGTTTTGGGCAACTGATCCTTTGATAAAGTAATTCCATGTCCAAAAGGAAGAAATTCCTTTTCAGAATTTTGCATGCTAAACCTCGAAAGAATAGTATGAATATAAAGTGCTTGAGACAAGTCTAATATCCCTTGTTTGCGATCTCGCAAAAGCTTAATCTCAAGGATATGAGTCGTTTCTCCCAAGTCTTTCATATCAAAATGCGACGAGAACAATCCCTTTATAGAATTAAACATGTTCACATTATTTCCAATGAGAAAGATGTCATCTACGTACAAAATAAAAAATGTTACTCTGTCTCCCTCTCATTTCTTATAGATGCATGATTCATTTTCAAACTGATCAAAACCAAAAGTTTTAATCGAATTGTAAAAACAAATGTTCCTTGCCAGAGATGCCTGTTTCAATCCATAAATGGATTTCTCAAGTTTACAAACCACATGTTCATTGCCATTTACCATGAAACCTTCTAGTTGTGCCATATAAATGCACTCATCAAGACTTTCGTTTAACAAAGTTGTCTTGACATCCATTTGCCAAATCCCATAATTATAACGAGCAATAATGGATAAGAGAATCCTAATGGATTTAAGCATGGCTACAGCGAAAAAGTTACCTCATAATCAATTTCTTATTTTTGAATAAACCCTTTCGCAACAAGCCAAGCCTTAAAAGTTTTCACTTTTCAATCTCACCTTTCTTTTTTTTTTGTTGATCCATTTACAACCAATAAGTTTAACAACTATTGGTGGTTCCACAAGATCCCAGACTTGGTTTGAGTACATAGATTCCATTTCAGATTTCATAGCTACAACCCCCATTTCAGCATCTTTATAATGTAGTGCTTCGGCGTAATTTAATGGTTATGTATTAGTCTCTTCAAGGATTATACTGTATGATTCTCCAAAGAGTGTAACCCGTTGTGGTTTTCTAATAAATCTCCCACTACGACGACTAGCAACTACAGGATTTGCTACATCTTGAACTAAATTGAACATTATGAACTACTTCCTCCACAATTTCAAGTTGTGCAACATTACTCCCACTACATTGTGGTAGCGATATGTCTTGAGTCTGCTTTTGAGCAACCTCTAGAGCATCATCTTTGATGTAATTGTATGTCAACAATTGTTTTAGGTAGTTGTGTTGATGTTTCATTTGTAGTTATTCCTTTACTTAGTTCCTGTAACACAGGTTTACTTCTAGGAACATGATTAATTAAATAGTCTTGTTCTAGAAACTTGACATTTGTTGAAAAAATTACCTTTTTATTCTTAGGACAATAAAATAAACCTCATTTAGTTCCTTTTGGATATCCAATGAAAATGCACACTTATTTCCTTGATTCAAACTTATTTGTTTCCCTTTTAATACATGTCCTGGTCATCCCCAAACTCGAATATGTCGTAGACAAGGCTTGGTCCATTCTACAATTCAGATGGGGTTAAAGGAACAGATTTGGAAGGAACCAAATTCAAAATGTAATTTGCAGTTTCTAAAGCATATCCCCAAAAGCTAAAAGACAAACTGAATAACTTAACATTGATCTAACCATTTCGAAAAGGGAAAAAGGAAAAATATACCCCCAAACTATCATAAATGGTATGTCAATACCCTTCGTTATACTTTAAGGTGGTATATACCCTTATCGTCATTCTTTTGGGTTGTGTATATCGATCCTTGAAGTTAATGGATGGACACATGGCTTCATCTAAATGATTTTACCCGATTTTATTTATTTTTTATCCAAAAATTAAAAATTCACCCAACCCATAACCAAATTGGGTGGTTCCAAAATTCACTCTTCATTTTCATCAAAAACTATCCCTCTATTCTTCTCAACCCACCATGACCATGGAGTCAATAACTCATCTTTAAAGAAAGAAGATGACTTGTTCACTAAAACTACACTCTTCTTTAGTTTCACTTCAAACTTTGTATCTTCCCCATTCCATCCAGCTTCAACATGTAACATTCCCTTCAATTTCTGTCAATTTGGTGTCTTTCGAAGTCTTTCAATCTGAAAACTTTATGCTTGCTAACAAAAAAAAGTAAAGTTCATCTTCTTTAACTTAGTAGGAATCTACGTTATTGGGTGTTTTGTACATTATCTATTTCAAGATTATTTTAATCCCTTTCAACAATATCAATTCGATTTGAGCTTGAAATTTTTGATTTTATTGTAGTCCCACTTCAAAGCTTGAAGTTTTGTCCATCAATGGTGTAGTATTTTCTCAACTCCTTTCAACAAAAAAAAAATAGATTCGAGCTTGAAATTTTCGATTAGATTGTAGACCCACTTTAAAGCTTGAAGTTTTGTCCATCAATGGTGGTAGTATTTTCTCAACCCCGATTGATAACAATAAATCAATTTGAGTTCGAAATTTTCGATTTGATGTAGACCTATTTTTAAGCTTGAAGCTTTGTCCATCAATGGTGATACTGTTTTTAACCCCTTTCAACAATAATAAATTGATTTGAACAAAAAAAATGAAATTGGTTTTTTGATTTTGATTGAAATAATATGCGTCTGTGTTTTTGTTTGTGAGATTTGGAGAATGGTTCCAATAAAAGTGAATTGAAGAACATTTTCCCTTTTATTTGATATTAAGTGGAGATGAACAACTATGCTTTTTAGTTTTTAATTTTAAATGTCATGGTATTTTAATTTGGGTCATGGGTGTTATGAATAATGGGTGGGTTTTCAATTTTTTGGATAAAAAATAAAATAAAAAAAGTACTTTATTTAGATGATGCCATATGTCAATCTGTTAGTTTTAAGGGTATAAACGATCCAATATATAGACGGTAAGGGTATATACAACCTTAAAGTATAATGGAGGGTATTAACATACCATTTATGATAGTTCGAGGGTATATTTGTCCTTTTTCCCTTTCCAAAAGAGTTCTATTTCTTCCTTCTGCCACACCATTTTGTTGTGGTGTTCCTGGGGCAGAATATTGAGGCGTAATGCCCAATTCTAATAAGTACTTAATGAATTCCGTAGAAAGGTATTCACCACCACGATCTGATCGTAATGTTTGGATATGTTTACCATGTCGCTTTTCTGTTTCTGTCTTGAATTCTTTGAACTTCTCAAAGCATTCAGATTTATGGCGCAACAAATAAATATATCCACATTTTGAGTAGTCATCTGTGAAAGTCACAAAATCAAAACCCCCTCTTGCTCGTATATTCATAGGATCACACAAATTAGAATGAATTAATTCTAACTTATTAGTGGCTTTACTTCCTTTGAAAGGGAAATGTCTCTTTGTCATTTTACCTTCTAAACAAGATTCATAGGTTGGTAGTGCCTCCACTTTCAATGAACTCAGAGGTCCATCAGAAACCAATTTTGAAATCCTATTTATATTGATATGACATAGACGTAAGTGCCATAAGTAAGTTTGACTCAATTCAGAAATATGTTTTCTTTTATGAGCAATATCAATATTATTTAATTCATTATGATGTAGCATGTCATGGGAGACTTTTTTTTTCATGGGAGACTTCAAATACAAAAAGATGATGTATTTTAGGAGCACTATTGATGAATTGCTTATCATACTTAACAACAACACAGTTATTTGCAAATAAAACTTTATAACCATCATCCTTATTTTTGAAACTGAAAGAAAATTCCTTCTTATCGACGGTACATAAAGAATATCTATTAAAAATAGAAATTTGGAACTACTAAAATTAAAAGAGATATTTCCTATTACTAGGACTGGTGCTGGTTCCCCATTCGCTTGAAAAACGCAAACTTCATTCTTACTTAGCCGCCGCGTTTCCTAAAACCCATGCAAAGAAGTGCAGACATGGTCAGTGGCTCCCGAATCTACAGCCCACAATTTGGTAGAAACAGTCGCTAAACAGGTTTCAACGACATTCAAACAAAAATTACCTTTGTTTTTCATTTTAGATTGATAGTCAGGGCATTGCCTCTTGTGGTGACCAGGCTGCTTGGAGTGGTAGCACTTGCCCTTAGGTTTACCACACCACCTATAGCACCTCCGGGTTTCACAACCTTGCACAACTTCTTCTTCTTCTTTTGGGCTTTATCCAACTTAGACGAAGAAGCGACAGGTTTGCCCACAATGTATGCCATAGAGGGAGGAGTTTTCTGCTTGATAATGGATTATCCCATTGTCAGTTCATTCAACAATTTTGCAAGAGACAAATCCATCTTCTTCATATTATAATTCAAGAGAAACTGGTGAAAACTGTCCGACAGAGTCTGTAGGATCATCTCCACCCGAGATTCGTTATCAATAGTAGTGCCTAGTATCTCTAGCTCATTAAGATAACTCATCATGTTCAGCACATGATCCTTGACAGGTGATCCTTCAACCATTTTGGTGGTCAAGATAGCCTTCATGGCAGTCTTCTTGGCATCACATTTCTGCTCTCCGAACATCTCTTTGAGAGATTCGACCATATTGTAAGGAGATGTCATAGACTAATGTTCATGTTGTAAGACATTTGATATTGAGGCAAGAATGTAGCACCTTGCCATCTCATCAGCCTTGACCCATTTCTCACAGACCTTAATCTCCACATCAGTTGCATCTGCTGGTTTAATGGAGCATTCTTCAAAAAACACATATTTGAAACCCTTAGATGTTAGAACAATATCAAGGTTTCGTTTCCAGTCCACATAGTTAGGACATTCCAGTTTGTTATGGTTTAAGATAGAGGACAGAGGATTTAAGTGAGACATACTTAATCTGGGAGATACTTAAAACAGATCATTAGTAACATATGTTTTATATATTATAAAAAAAAAAACAAGACACATATAATCACGCTAATGAACAGTTAGAATCGATAGGGAAACTTAACTATTCAAGCAAATATAGGAGCAAGTTCATATATATAGTACAACTTAAACAAGACAAGTCCAACTCAGTTAGAGAGTAATTTGTGAAGTTTTAGTCAGGTATATATATTGTTTTTTGTTCACTATTCAACATGCAACTTAGTTAGAAAGTTAAAACAAGTCATCAAATCAAGAGGCAAGCATAACAGTATCAAAATATACAAGTTTATCCGATGGGAAGAGGACCAATGTCAACATATAAACTTATATTATTAACTGTTAAAATCATTTTTTTAGAAGAAAGGATGAACACTTACAACTCTGGAGTACAAAAACTGTTTTTTTCAAACAACAAAAATATGTTCATCAAAAGAACATCATGATATATACAGATTTAACCAAATATGTATCAAAATAATGGACTCATATTACATTATCAGTTTTATGTAAGAAGGCTCGTGATGCCAATTGTTAGAATATGTATAGCGGAAGCATTATTCAGAATCACAAACTTACATAATATCATAATAATGTAAACTATATAAATTCTAAAACTCTAACCTTTTGTAGCTTTCACACAACTCGTTTAGGGACTGGGACTCCAGTGTTACAGCTTTCTACTAATTCCTGACTAACACTCTCAAACAAGTCTTGTGTGGGAAAGAAAATTTTCAGAAAAAAAAGATGGTCTTTTCATTGAGATCAACCACCACTCCTATTATACTTTTAAGTATAAGGGAAAGGTTTGAGAGATGAAATGTTTCTAGTCATGATTAATAGTCATTAAATATCTTTAGGTGTATTTGGACACTGTGAAGTGTATCAACAACCATGAATCATGATCAATAGTCATCAACAACCATTAAATACCATTAAGTGTATTTTGACACTGTTAAGAGTAACTACCAACCATAATCAATAGTTCTCAATAACCACTAAATATCATTAAGTGATTTAGAAAGTCATTAAACACCAAAGGTAATGAACCACCATTAAACACCATCAATAACCACAAGTAACCATTGAACACTGTTATTTGCTTCTTTCATCTTCTAAGGAAACAAAGAATAGCAGTATTTTGTTCTTTCTTCTTTTAAGAAAATAAAAAGTTTTTTTCTCTTTTAAACTAATAAAAGTAAAAATAATTTATTCCTAAACTTAAACAAGTACTAACAGTCTTTTTGTTTTCTGAACTTGATCAATTAATCAGGCATAGTAGGGACGAGAAATTTATTAGTAGAGGCTTTTAATTATAATATTTAATTCGTAAGAAACATGAATTAACCATATCATAATAAATCATAGATTGTACAACTAAATATTTGTAACTGCAGTCCTCTATTTAATTTCAAATTTTTTCGGTTACAACTTATTCAACTCCCCATGTTAGAATAACTGAAACAAATAAATTAAATCAAACATCTGAAAAATTTAATCCATTGATTAATTTAATTCTTTATCTTATGCTTAAATTAATTCACGTGACGGATATACATATATTATCCACCTGCAGGATTTTCCCGTGACTACTTATAAGCAACCATAAAGGGGTGTCTTCTTTCTCATATTTGAGATATGGTTCTATCAACTAACTATTATTTCACAAATGTAATTTGTTATTATCCAATCCATTAGGAATATTTTAACTCATCATAGAGTCTAACATTTTAATAGATTAAAATAATAAAGCAAGCTACACAGATCATAATAACTACATCAAGATTAAGAGTATATGCTTATGTAATGGACTAGAGATATTATTTATTGAAATTCAGAACCTAAATACATATCTCAATTTGGTCCGTTCAATACATGAAAAATCTACTAACACAAGAAGTTGGGATTTTACCATTCCCATAATTAAGATTGAATTATATTTAATCTTGTGTTACAATCATCAAGAAGTTTGTCCAAATTCATCTTTGATTGTGAACAATTAATTTATAACCTATAAGAACTGACAATTTTAATCTTCCGCGTATGAGTTAAACAACCCCATACCCAAAAATCGTCTGCTATATAAGTAATGAACACACATATAAACACAATGATTTATTCAAACAAAGACTTTATTGTAATAAGTAACATAAAACGTGATGTCTTTATAAAGGATTAAAATCAATACTATAACTCAACCATATGGTTAATAGTATATCCCAACATTATTTTCTTGATTTCCTCTCCAAAGAAATAACAACGTTTTTGTATTTGTTGTTTTTCTCATTATTTCAAAGAACACCCTTTTCTTAAAAGTCTATAAAAATCAAATTTTTTTACGTTTTAATTTAGTTAGATTTTCATAAAGTTTAATCTACCAAGAACCCTTCATAAACCTTAATTTGTCATACTTTTTTTTTGTTAATCAAATTTGAACTCATGACTCATTTTATTCATTTAAACTCCAAAACTGCAAGAGCTAAAATTGGACCATTAAAGCCCAAATCTAAAAAATGTTTGGATTGCCCAAAATCGGCTGATCCACTTTCTATATCAAACCCTACCCTAGATATCTCTTTCCTTGAGCTAATATTTCATATTTTCGCCTCTCCGGTTTCTCATACCCTATTCTTGATTTCTCTCTATTTTTTTTGGTTGTTTGTTACATCTCAATGGAGATAAGTAATGAGGAGAATCCACCAGCTTCAACTAATCATGAATCTCCTAGAACCGAAGAATTTGGAAATGAGAATGTTTATTTTTCATCAGTAAAAACTGAAGTTGAAGAAGAACAAAAAGAAAAGGATTCAAATTTGGATCAACTAGTTCAGGTTGAACCCGATTTATTGGTCAATTGTGTTGATTCTAGTTCAATGGGATTTAAGGTTTTTTCTGAATCAGGGGCATTTAGAGCATATGAGCCTCCTAGAAATTCAGTAACACCAGAAATAATTACACCAACTAATGTCAACCCTATTCTTGCTATTCCCCGTTTCTCCTACCGTTATGTTTCAACTCTTCCAGACAGGTGGAAAGTGGTATCCCCATCAAGCCGAAATGACCTACCCATCGATCCAATAATTTCATCCCCATATGAACTTGTGATTGAACTAGATCATCCTTACGTTTTCCCGATAAAGCCACGATGCATGTAGGTTCAAGGGAGTGCTTCTATCTTTCTCATCAAGTATTAGAGACATTACTTTCTTTCATAGTTTGGGTGGTTTTCGTTATTTATGTATGATGATATATGGCTTTAAGATCGTGTCTAGCTAAACTTGTATAATGGTTTAGATGACGGTGGCATGTTTTAATGTTTTAATTTGTACTTTTGTCAGTCTTAATCTTTCAATGTTATTGCATTGCTTTTAGTTAGTTTGATCCTACATTTCACTTATTTGACTACCTATCTTTCAACTTGCGGTTAGTGCGCTAGTGAGGCCTTGTTCTCTCTATAATCTTTTAGCACATGATTCAATATTTTAAAATGATGATGAAAAAGATTTTGAAAATAGGGAAAATGAAAATTCAAAAGAAATCACTTGTCATGAATCGTACAATTTTCGTTTGATTTTGTGATTTACAAGCGGGTGTTCATTAACCTTTTTTAATTTGTAAAAAGTCCTTTAGTTCAATTGATTTTGAGACTAGATTAAGGCCTTTTTGGTTTCTAATTCCTTGTGTGCTGAGTTTTAAATATTTTCGGTGTATGAATATTGTCTAGAACATTCAAAAAAATGTGATTCAAGGAATAGTCCTAGATATATATTGGTTTGGAAGATAAACCTAGTCCCTCTTTGACTATCCTCTTTGACTGGATTTTTCTCCCATCCCCTTAATATTGATCCTAGTCAACTCCATTGAGACTTAAATTATTTCTTTGGTCATCACGACTACTACTAATTTTGCTATTTCCACTTTATATTGACACGGGAGATCGATATGTAGGCATGTTTTCTTTTATGTACTATAATTTAAGTCACACTTTGACCTATTTGATTAATTTAACGTTGAATTATCAATATTTCATGCTTTTAATGAAAACTACTTTTAAATTTATTATATCTTTGAACAATCAAATATTTACAAAAAGTATTGTTTAGACTGAACATAGCAATTAACTAGTTTAATATATATGCATGGTGCATGTGAGATGGGATTTAGTTAACAAAGTTTTATATATGGTTGGTGTCTGTTTGTGTGTGCTTAGTATTAAATATTATGATCATTAGATAAACAATATAAGTCGTGTGAAATATACGACATAAAGGAACCGCTTGGTAGGAAGGTTAAGGAATAAGAGGTAACTAATACCGAGACTAATATTATGATGAGTTAATCCCATAATTGATCAATCAACTAAATGAGATGTTGGTTGCCATTTTATTTTGCATAGTCACATAAATTAATGTCAACTACCTTTATTTCAATTTGATTTTTCCTTTTTTGACTTGTTACAAAGCTTAAGAATTTTTTTTAAAAAAAAGTATATCTTGTGATTTTAAATTAAAGATATGTGCATACATAAAATATATAAAAATTTAATCTTGGGGACTTAAAATTATTATGTGAGAAGTAGATATTAAAGAGTTGCTAAAAAAGCAAAGAGACCTTCTTTTATATAAACTTAAAAGCAAAACAAGATAAACAAATTGAAACAAACAGAGCTAGACTCTAGCGACAAATGATATCTTACCATAGAAGTTTATTATCAGTTATCATGCTTTCAATAAAGTAAATAAGTGAGTGTTTGTGGATGCATACAATATATAAATGTAAAAATTAATGATTTTCTTTTTACATATATATAGGTTGGTTAAACTAAAAAGAACCATAGTACTATTGAGAACTATTAACATATATATTAAATGACTTTTTAATGGTACAACAATGGTATGTAGATCTTTTGAGTGTAACATCAATGACAATATATTTAGTGTATTTGTACAAATGATATATAAGTTTTATCCCTAGCGCTCTGAGCTAGAGAGACCGTTTCTAACAGAATATCGACTCATAAGAACAATTACCAAAACGTAATTGCAAGAATAATATGATAACAAAATAGCAATAATAAAGCAAATGAAAAATTAAAGAGGGCAACTAAAAAAGATCAATGAAGCAAAAAATAACAATTAATAAAATGAAGTAAAAAAACACTACTCATATAATAAATAATAATAGTACTAATCAAGCAAAAATTAGCAAATGAGATGAACCCCTACTCGGTCATCTACTAACCCTTCTACCTTGTTTTTATCTTCACCCCTTTCTATATAGGGTCATATCCAAAGTCCGTTAAATTTGTCTAACAATAGCATCATACATATATAAATTGTAACAAACCAATATTCTATAAAACATGTGTTCATTATTGGGCGTCAACTTACACCTCTAGAAATGAAGAACATTATTGTAGCATCTCAGAGTGCGAATAAGTTTATTACTTTTAAGCAATTATATAAATCTTAAGCTATAAAGGGTTACATGGTACACTACCAAATTAATGCTTTTTGGGTGTCCCGAGGAAATTGATTTTTATATCGATCATGTAGATCCCGGTACTCAACATATATCAATTCAACCTTATAGAATTGCATGTGGTGAGTTGAAGGAGATAAATTAAAAGAGGAGCTGAAAGTATTGCTTAATAAGAGTTTTTTACGACCCAATCTATCGCCTTGGGGTGCACTAGTACTGTTTGTAAGTAAGAAAATGGTATATTGGGATCTGTACACATTACATCCAGCTAAATAAAGCATCAATAAAGATAACATATCATCTTCCTCGAATAGACGATTTGTTTGGTAAGCTATAGGGAGCTAGAAGTTTTTCAAAGATTGATATAACTTTCGGTATCACCAGCTAAGGATTCATCAAGTAGACATTCCCAACACAGCTTACGGAACATATATGGACACTTTGATTTCCTTGTCATGTCATTTGGGATAAAAAAATATCCCATCAGACTTCACGGATATGATGAATAGAAATACCAATCTTTTTCTTGATATATTTAGGTAAATGTTGTATTCATATGATTTCAGACTCTTAATTGGATGTAGCTTCAAGATGTAACGTATAAGGTAAGCTTCAAAATTTGTTTTACCTTTTTTGCATGTATAAGGTAAAACGAAGCCTTGTTTATGATAGTTTAGATGTTGTATTTGTAGTGATGCTCTGTGATGTGTATGTGTATATATTATGGTTATATAAAAGGTTCCCGATAAGCCTATTTACAAAGGAAACTCTGCTGAAATTTTATAAAATTTTGAGAGTAACCAAATCATCATAAGTTGGGGAGGATTTAGCTTCTCGAAATATGAGTTACATTTATTATTTTAAGCGAGTACATTAACTCTTAATGTATAAAAATTATGTTGTGTACTATATACACAATTAATGATTATTGGGTATGACCAACAATTAGGCATTTAAGAATTTGCTCCAAAGAATTATAAATAACGAGAAGAGTAGCGAAGCGTTACTCTATACCAAGTTAAGGAGTGAGCATATCTTAAGGAGAATTGTAACGTATATACATATATCTTATTTTCTTCTAGCTATCATTAATATTTTAAATAACTCCACTTAAATGGTTACTCTACAAAATAAAAGATTTTTTCTTATCTTCCTTGTACTTAAGTCACATGGCTTCACCTCTCTCTATAATAAGTATCAAAAATACATGCTACATGTTACAAGAATTGCTATTGTAACACCTCAAGAATTTGAAAGGTTTAAAAGTAAAGGAAAAGTACAGTTTTTGCACTGATCTAGTGGTCTACGAGATTGTCACGACTCAGGGCTACCCCCTAGATCTAACATGGCGTATAGAACCCCTAAGGACTCCATAAAAGTAACTTAGCTCTCATAACATAAGAAATTGAACAATAAGAGTAAAACAATAGTCTAAGTTCAAACATTTTATAAAGGTAAAACGGAAGTCTAATACACTCGTCTCATCACAACCATCTAATACAATAGAATTAAATGAGGTCTAACCCATACATAATGTACAAAAGTGAAATACAAGAAAAGGAACTAAAACAATGAAAGTCCGTCCTCAAAGCATGAGGAATCACCAAAGCTTGAAAAAGCCTCAAGGCAACGTCTAGCCACGAAAATGATGACCCTTGCTATCGGACCCTACATTTGGGAAAATATGAAAATGATGACCCTTGCTGTCGGACCCTACATTTGGGAAAATATAGGCAAGAGTATGTGTTAGTAAAAAACAATGTACCAACTATGATAGCTATGCATTAAACATTTAAAACATGCTAAAAATAACATTTCATTTTATGACATGCAATTGACCAAGCTAAAACATGATATAAGAGAGTTAGAAACATAAGTCATATAACCAAGGTAAATGCAAGCTAACATCTTCATTAAAAACCTTTGAACTCGTGCTATACTTCTTAAGGTAACCTTAATTTATTATTAATGTGGGAATTAGCCTTAACCGGCAGCGAGACCATGTGAGCTATAACATGATCCCTCGGTGTCTCCCACACCGAAAGGGGTTGTCCTACTTACCAAGGTAGAACCATGAACTTTTAGCTTAAGTGGATATACTAGCTAATGTCTCTTGAGAATATCATCCATTATCTCTTACCTATGGGGGCACATAGGTAAGAGATAATGAAAATGCTTCTAGAAACCCGGCCTCTAGTAATGTGAGCTTCCATCTCAATATCCTCTCAGTGCTAAGTACAAATCCCACGGAATAGTCATTTAATTTCTTACATGACCTTATTATCCATAGAAAGGCACGTCTTATTATCAATCCAAGCTAAGTCATCATACATGGAAAGGTATCCTAGGATAACCAATCCAAGCTAGTTTCATTAGGATAGCTCTTACTTTTTGATTCAATTAGGTGAGAAAACCTTTCAACCAAAGAACCCTTATTATGTGAGAAAACCTTTCAAACCTTAATCTTATGTGTACATGAGAAAATACTTATAAAAACATCATGATCATCATCATTGATACTTTACTCTCAAATCATCCTTAAAACAATTAAATAGATTACATAAGAAAATGCATAAGTCCAGAATTTACCTCTAGAGGTTCAAAACCCACTTTCAATCATCAATACTTAGAAAACATGGATTATATATAGATTTCATCATAAATTTATGTAAAACTAGTAATATATGCTTAATTTCATAAAACTCTTCCTTTACAATAAAAATCCCACATCATATGATTCGTAACTTGAAAACATGGGGGTTACGTGGGTTCATGGGAAAATCATCATAAAAATAATATTATTTCATCAATTCATGCATAAGATATCTTAATTCAATCATTTAAATCAAAATTCAAGAGAACCCATGACGATTAAAAAAAACCCTAACTCAATTTGGTGAATTCTAACTTTGAAATTGAGGAATTTGGGAACTCCATGAATGCAAGGAATCCATGGATGAAAAATATCACACCTCAATTCCCAATGCTTATCTTCAATGGAGGAATTGAGGCTTGACCTTCACCTAGCTTGAATCCTTTCTTCTTCTTCATGTTTCTAGAGAGAGAAATAGTTTTGGGAGGAAGAACTTTGATTTTTTTTTTAGGTTTTTGGACATAATGACTTGAATGGGTGAGTTTTGGGGTTAAAATCTCTTAAACAGGGGTCCTAGGCTTTGGCAATACGACATAACTTTAATTTAATTAAAACTAGAAAAGACCCAAAAACCCCTGAACTGACAACTGACGACTCAATGCCACGAGGGGCACCACGACCTGTAGTGGTGCCCATGGTCCCTTGACTAGTGGCTAGGTTGCCACCCCTTTTCCCCCCTAAAACTAAGTCAAGACCACAACACCTCCCATTGCCCGTGGTGGCCTTCACGAGTCATCTAGTGGCTCATAGGAAGGCTATTGTTTTGGAGCAGTTTAGCCTAGCCTACAATGAGCGTCACCACTGCCCGTGGCCACTACCAAGGGGCGTCATGGTGTCCACGGAAGGTGAGGCTATGCTTGGTGAAGGCTGCCCAAGCTTCCTTCCTTGGCTTGGCTCTCGTCCTCTAATTTATCCCCAACTTAGCCTACTAGATTCCGAGGTGTTACAGAGACACACCAATGGATTGTAGGAAGTCCTATGGAACGTAGGAAGAGAACCGTAGATCTGAAGTTGAATTTTTGAAATTACAAGTTTATGATGTTTGACCTATGAATGAATAAGACAAGCCGTAGGAATTCGGATGAATCGTAGATGGGTTCTATACGGCTAATCAAGACTTCGTTAAAATTTTGGGTTAAAGTTGGGGTTTATGGACCATAGGAATTTCGACAATCCATAGAATGGTGTTGTAGGAAGTGTGCTAATTTAAGGCCCGTATAACTTAACGTACGGTTGATCATTACGATCCGTAGGAATTTCAATGGTCTATAGGTCCAAACTGTAGGGTCCTCTAACAAGTATTTATTAAGGAATTTGGGTTTATTCCTTTGAATTTAATACCTATTGATAATGCTCAAATTCCCTCGTTAAAACCTATTAAAAGGAGCAGAGGTCGTCGTCAATAAAAATTCCCAACGAAGAGTCGGGTGGAATCCAATAGAGAATAACTTGTCAACGATTGAAAAGATAAAGACTAACTAGATACTAGTTTGAATCTAAACATACAAGATACAAAAATTATCAAATAGAAGACAATTTTTAAAAGTACATTTCTAATGGGGGCAAAGACGTTATCAATCAAGGGATGTAAGTCAATTGGGATAATTTGAGATTCAATTAACATTCAACGATCCATTGCAATTCAATCCAAGATCAATCACTAATAGATAGGCTAAGTCTTCTTAATTCAACCCTAATATCATTTCGGTCTCAAAGGGTTATACTGTAATATCATCTTTCGGTATCAATCACATCAATGCAAAACAACTCACTACCTTAACTTAGACCATTCTTTCGAGGAAGTCTTCCCTTCAACAATGAAACCCTAAAAATTCTCCTTTCAGTCTGAAATTAAATATTCAAAGTTATTATGTAATTATCAATCTAATTCTCCACTTCATGGATTTTATTTTCAAGCAACCCACAAAGATCGGAAGCTAAGGTTGAGCGTGCACTCTCAACCCATAAATTCAAACATAAAACTAGATTGAACCTATTCCTGAAATCAAACACGTAAACAAGGAATTACAAAAGCAATAGAGCAATAATTTAAAAACCCAAATAGATTTGTCTATTTCTAGCACAAAAGACCAAATTTCATACAAGTAATTACACCTACATTTCTAGCATTTAAGAACAAGGAAATGAAGAAGGTAAAAAATATGTACTAATATAGAATACAATCTCCAAAGCCACAAATGAAATGTGAGGCAACTTGCCTTCAATGTCTCAACCCCTAAATAAAGAACACTATGAAACCTTAAACAATTCGTGGATGATCAATAATGCTCCACTCTAACCCTATTTTCTGAATTTGGGTCCAATGTTTTGGAAATTCCCATTCTATCCTTGTTTGGAAGGCGGGCATTTTAACAGTGACATGAGGTTCACAAAAGCGACCATCATTTCGCTTAAGTGACCTCTGCCTTTTTAAATGAGTTCGGAGAAGCGAACATTGCTTAGTCCTTAAGCGACCTATTGATTTTGTTGACTTGTTCGCTTAAGCGAATAGTACTTCGTATGTGCCAGACTTAGGGTTTGTTATCTTGAAGTGTTATGCCCCGAGCTTCCCTGAACGTGGCCGACACTCGAGAACCATTGCCGGTCCCAAGCGAACAATTGGACTAGCTCAATTATCAGCAGAAGACTTACTTAACAACAGAAATCTCAAAAAAGCTCAAGTCATAAGATATCATCATTAAAATAATTTACTCAATATACTCAAATGAACATAAATGTCAACTCACAGTCTTTAAAACATCAACAAAGGAATGAGAAAAAGACTCCTCAACTACTATTGTCTATCTATGAAACCTCTAATGACTATGATGGAAATCGGGTCAAGGCCAGGCCCACAAAATCCTAATATGTCTGAAAGTAAATGTGGAACCCTCCGAAGCGAGGAGGCTCAACAAAGAAACTCTGGAACTGCAAGTGATATCAACAGAGCGCCTGTTGATGACCCTGGTTGCCATTGTTCCATCATGAAACTTGTAGGCCAAATGGCGTTGGTACATGAACTTTACGAACATGTAAGGGGAAATCTAAAACATAGATCTAAGCTTGAACAGATGAAAAGGAAGAACTTACTAAACCTCATCTCAATTCAACTCAACTCAACCTAAGGATACTCAGACACTCAAAGATACTCAAACTCAAAAATACTCAACTCAGTTCAATATAAAAGCAACAATAAAGATGTATCATAAGGAAATATTTTATGACATTAGATAATAACTTAAAGTATTTAAAATACAATAATAACTTTGTTACTCTTATTTGAGTAATTATCTAACTGACAACCTTCACTATGAGCTATGTGATGATACAACATCTCGCCCACACTGCCAGAACTGTCCTATACCTTGTTAGAGTATATGACATCCTCAACTACGTGGATCCACTAAACTATGCTTAAAAAGCTATAAGGAATCATCTAAAAAGTTTGACCCTTTACCCATGTTGGTATATATGGTTTATGAGGACTATGAGTTGTCTGAACTTGTCCCCAAATCAGTGCTCAATACTACTCTCACTAATATATCTCATGCTCATCCGTTTAAAAACAATTCTTTATCTTCAAACTTTGAGATTATTACTCAAAAGGTTCTCTTAAAAGAGATAGTGCACAAAATTCCTTATGAACTCATTTTGGAAGTCAAAGTTTCCTCTCATTGTAAATGTAAAAGTATTTACCCTTGGGAATACTTAGTTCGCATATACTCATTTTGAAAAATGAAACTCAACTCTCTTCACCATCATACTCAAGTACTTAAGTCTTTAAAAATGTTTTAAAAGCTTGTATAAGACTTCTCAAAAGAACTTCCTCCAACTTTACTTTTAACTCTATCTTGAATTTGAATTATGAATTCAAGAGTTATAATGACTTGGATATGCATGATCTGTCAAGGATTAATGAATATTTTAAATGTTGATATCGAGTAGAGAACATAGGTATGACTCGAGGGAACACAAGTGGAAAGAAAGACAGAAGAGTAGGGAACATGGTGACCCTGGCGCATTGAGTGGCGTAGAGTGTTAGCCCCAAAACTACTGAATAGTGTTTGGGGTGCACTGAAATGTGTGCCGTTCCATGCCCTAAATTACTCGACAGTAATTCTGGCGCTATGGTGGCGCGCGGCCCCAACCCCAGCCAAGAATTTCAACGAATTTTCTGGCTTCAATTTTATGTCTAACTCCCCTAGAATCAAACGATTTCCCTTAAACTCTTTTAGATTCTTAGACCCAATATAATTACAACGAAATCCACTCAAAATTACTGAAGAACAATACTCAAACACAAGATCCTCATCTCAGGAACTCAATGAAAACTCATATTAAAGAATGAAGCACAAACTTGAAGAAACTCAATACGCTGAATCTGATGAATGAAATTCATAAAAGAAACTCATGATTAGCATGTGCATGAACAAAACCAACAGTATGAAAACTTAATTACCTTGAAAGAATCAAATTCTTGGCGGAAATGCTCAAAGCTTCGCAAGAATCTTGATCATTCTTCCTTTTCTCCTCTTGAACTCCTCTCCACAAAACCCTAAGCTCTTTTGGAATGACTAAACTGATTCCAATAAGTTTAGACCTCTAAAAGGGTGAAAAAGTGTTTAAGGTTAATGGGATGAGGAAAAAGACCAAAATAACCCTCCTTAATTCGGATAAATTTGCTTAATAAGACAAGCTGAACTCAAACGAGCATATATCTCTTATTCGAACTTAGAATTTAGCAAACTTTGCGGCGTTGAAAAAATGGTTTAAATATCTTTCATTTGATACCTTGTGGGCCACCTCACTTATCCGGTCTTACTTGCACAAATTTCAAATTAGCTCTTTTAAAATTTGTTCCTTCTAAAATTAGCTCTTTCTAAGACCGAGGTGTTTCAAAATCTCCCCCTTGGGAATAGTCGTCCTCGAATGAGATTTCTCTAAGTAGAATTAAGGATGGACACATCTAACACCTAGCTAAAACACCCAACATGCATTTTAAGAGAACAAGGCATATCAATTTAAAGAATGTTTTACAAAAAGTCATTACCTTGGTCTAGAATTTCAACGGAAGGAAAGAGATGTGGCTATCTCTTCGTCATATCCTCCTCAGACCTTGACTGATGCCACCTCCTTGGTTCTCATCTTGCGAACCTGATGATCCAGAATCTGAACAGGTACTTTCTTATAAGATAGGATGTCCTTAATACCAATATCCTTAGTAGGTATAATAAGTGAAGGATTTCCCTTACACTTCTTCAACATAGAAATGTGAAACACCGGATAAACTGCTGCTAACTCTGGCGGTAGCTCAAACTCATAAGATACATTACCGATCCTCTTGATATCCTGTAGGGACCAATATAAGGGGGACTGAGCTTTCCCTTCTTACCAAATCTCATAACACCCTTCATGGGTGACACCTTTAAGTAAACCCAATCATCCATCTCAGACTCTAAGTCTCTTCTCCTGACATCTGTATAGGATTTCTGATGAATTAGCATTGTTTTCAACCTTTGTTGAATCATTTTACCTTTCTCCATAGCTTGATGAACTAAGTCTGATCCTATCAACTAAGCTTCACCAACTTCAAACCATCCAATAAGAGATCTACATCTTCACCCATAAAGAGCCTCATAAGGAGCCATCTAGATGCTAGAGTGATAAGTGTTATTTTAAGAAAACTCAATGAGAGGTAAGTGATCATCCCAATTACCCTTGAAATTGATCAAACATGCTCTCAACATATTATTTAAAGTCTGAATCGTGCGCTCTGCTTGACCATCAATCTGTGGAAGGAAAGCACTACTCAAATTTACCTTCGAACCCAATCCTTTTTTGAAAGACTTCTAGAATTGTGCAGTGAATTGCGCACCTCTATCGGAAATAATGGACACCAAAACTCCATGAAGTCTGACTACTTCTTGAATATATAATCTCACATAATCTTTAGTGAAGAGGTAGTCTTTACTGGCAAAAAGCAGGCTGATTTATTTCTTCAATCTACAATTTCTCAAATCGAATCATATTGTCTATGAGACCGCGGTAAACCAGTAATGAAATCCATATTGATCATCTCCTACTTCCATTCTGGAAGATCTATGTTCTGAGCCATACCACTGGGCCTTTGATGCTCTACCTTGACTTGTTGGAAACTCGGGCACTTAGCAATGAAGTCTACCATACACCTCTTCATACTACTCCACCAATAGACGTCTCTGAAGTGATGATACATCTTTGTGGAGCTAGGGTGGATAGTGTATCTGGAGTTATAAGATTCCTCCATGATCCTATCTTGGAGTTCATCCACCTTTGACGCACACAATTTTCCTTGATACATCAAAACACCATCTCCCCCTTGTTCAAAAGCCATCGCTTTCTACTTATGATCATTTGTCTTCAATTCAAGAAAAATAGGGTCTTTCTCTTATTTCTCTTTCACTTCGCACATTAATGATGATTCAACCCTATTCATCAGCACTACTCCTTTTTCTTTGGAATCCATTAACTGGACTCCTAATCGTGCAAGTGTGTGCACATCATGTGATAAATATTTCTTGCCTTCCTCAACATGGGAAGTAATGCCCATACACAACCTGCTCAAGGCATCAACAACCATATTAGCCTTACCTGGGTGATAGAGGTTACTCATATCATGATACTTGAATAACTCCAACCACCTCCTCTGCTTGAAATTATGCTCTTTCTGATATAACACATACTAAAGAGTCATGTGATCGATGAACACATCAACATGAACACCATTGAGGTAGTGACACAATATGTTCAAATCAAACACTACAACAACAAATTCTAGATCATGGGTTGGGTAAATCTTCTCGTGAATGTTAAGCTGTTTGGAGGCATAGGCTATAACTTTACCATTCTGCATCAATACACAAACTAGTCTAACTCTTGACGCATCACAGTACACAACAAAGCCTTGTGTACCCTCCGGTAAGGTCAACACTAGGGCAGTAGTCAACTACGTTTTCAGTTTCTGAAAACCTTTCTCATAAGCGTTAGACCATTGAAACGTTGTTGTCTTCTGAGTCAACTTTTTCAAAGTGGATGAAATAGATAAGAACCCCTCGACGAAACTTCTATAATAACCAGCCAATCCCAAGAAACTCTTAATATCAGTTCGAGATGTGAATCTAGGCCAGTTCTGCACTACCTCAATCTTTTGAGTGTCAACTCGAATCCCATAACCATAAATAATATGGCCTAATAATTCCACAGACTCAAGCCAAAAATCACACTCGGAAAATTTGGCATACAACTTTCTATCTCTGAGAGTTTGGAGAAGTACTCTTTGGTGACAAGAATGATCCTCCTTATTTCTTGAATAAAGTATAATGTCATCAATGAACACGATAACAAACATATCATGATAAGGCTTACACACTCTATTCATAAGTTCCATGAACGCTACAGGGGCATTAGTCAAACCAAAGGACATGACAATAAACTCATAATGATCATAGGGGTCCTGAATGCCGTCTTTGGAATATCATTATCTCTTACTCTCAACTGATGATAGCCCGATCTGAAGTCTATCTTAGAAAATCAAGTGGTATCACAAAGTTGATCGAAAAGATCATCAATTCTTAGAAGGGGATACTTATTCTTTTTGGTAACCTTGTTCAATTGACTGTAGTAAATACACATCCTAAGAGAACCATCTTTCTTCCTCAATAATAAGACCAAAGCGCCCCAAGGTGAAACACCTGGTCGAATGAAAACTTTATCAACAAGGCTTGCAAATTCTCTTTAAACTCTTTTAACTTAGTGGGAGCCATTCTATAAGGAGGAATAGAAATAGGTTAAGTATCAGGTAGGATATATATACCGAAGTCTATTTCAATCTTAAGAGGGACTCCAGGAAGATCATCTAGAAAGATTTATGGAAACTCACTCATAATTGGAACTGATTGAATCGGAGGTGTCTGAACACTAGAGTCATTAACTCGAAAAAATTGATAGATGCACCCTTTGGAAACTAACTTTCTTGCCATAAGGTACGAAATAAAATGACCCTTAGGCACTACTGAACTACTCTTCCACTTTATAACAAGCTCATTAGGTAACTGGAACTTAACTACTCGAGTTCTACAATCAACTGAGGCATAACAAACATGAAGCCAGTCCATACCTAGAATAAGATCAAAGTCTACCATATCTAACTCGACTAAGTCAACCATGGCATCCTTGTTATTGACTAAAATGATACAACCACGATAAACACTCTCAGCTAGACATAGTCACCAATAGGTGTGGAAACATGGAAGGGCTCAAGAAGTTGCTCAGGAAGAATATCAAAATTTATAGCAATATATTGAGTCACAAAAGATAGACTCGCACATATATCAAGCAATGCATATACATCAAAATTAAAGACTTTGATCATACAAGTGATAACATCATGTTTATTCTCTTGCTCTTGGCGACTGTTAATATCATACATGGTTTGCTCCTCTGCCTGTCCCTGAAGTAGCTCCTCTAGGTGTAGCTTTGTCTGTCAGAACCATTGAAGAAGATTGGGCTCTATTTCCCCAATTACCATTACCCTGCCTGTTCTTAGGGCACTCTCTCATGAAGTGATGTGTCTGACCACACTTGAAACAACTAGTGGAGTCATCTCGACATGCTCCTGGGTGGTTCCTACTACACTTAGCACATGCAGAAGTCTAGTAGGCCCTTTATCCCAAACTACCTTGAGACTGAACAGTTCTAGCTATGAAGTTCTGTGAATTGTGATTCCTAACTCACCTCTGTTCTTTGGTACAGGTGCACTAGCAGATGATGGAGCACGTCCAGTTGGCTTTTGTTTAAAAGATGACCGGTTCGCATTGCTCTTCTGCTGCCCGGACTCATTTCATGTTGTCTTAGCATTCTAGCTATAAAACTCTTCCCTATCTCTCAGCTTGTCTTTCTCAACCTGCTGCACATGGATCATAAACCTCGCTATGTCCATGTCGCCTATCGATAATGCAACCTTACCCTTTTTGCTTGGCAGATGAGACAACCCAGACACAACTCATCCTGCTCCTCATATCAGCAACCATCTCCAGTGCATAGCGGGACAGTTGACAGAACTTGAGGCTGTACTCATGAACACTAATGGATTCCTTCTTAAGAGTGAGGAATTCTATTACCTTTGCCTCTCTCAATTCACAGGGAAAGAAACGCCCAAATAGGCCTCTTCGAACACAGCCCAACTCACAATTGGTGCCCCTTTAGCTCTACTCTTCTTCCATTGGTTGTACCGGAATCTAGCAACACCCTTGAGTTAGTATGCAACTAGTTCCACAGGCTAAGCATCTGTTATAACACTCGACTATACTTCATCCAATTATAAGTGTAGGTAGTCACAATCAAGTATAAACCCAACAAAGAGTTGGGGTTGATCCCACAGGGAGTGATATGGTAGAGAATTCAATTAAGAAGTGTTCTAATAGATTGTAGGAGTAGATATTTTCGAAATAATTAAAGTAAATGGCAAGGGTTTGACAACTAGTGTTAATTGGGGGGATTAGAGTGAGCCATTAAAAACTACGAAAACAAGGGAGTAATCAAGTAGAGAGGGATCCGTGTTAAATGTCAATTTCGCTGTATGGGTGATTATTATTTACATAAAACTGTTGAATCTTAGTGGGTAGGCTAGACTTTAGGTGAAACAACTATTTCTCAATAAACTATTACGAATCAATCGATTTCTCTTAGAACCGGATAAGTCCAACAAATATGAAATATCCAAAACCTCCAATTTGCAACATGCATCACCTCAAACACTTTCTGCAACTCCTCCACAAAGTTCTCCGGATCCCCTGTGACACATGAACCGGTGAAGTCCGGAGGATTCATCATTAAGAACTCACGAATCCTAGATGTATCAGCCACATCCTGTTGAACCGCTCCTTGTTGACCAACTTGATTGGCCACAACTTGACTAACATCCTGATAGCATTACGAAACTTAACATAGTTACCTCTCCTTGGGGTTCCTCTTCTGGTGCATTGGGAACCCCTTGATCTTGAGGGTCAACAATCCACCTAGAAGGACGACCTCGAATAGCTCTTCATAGAGGCATGATCTGAAAGATACGCACAAGCAAGAATTATAAGGAAACTTTCATAAAGTTTAACTCTATCGCACCAAAAGAATATGAAAGAAGTTAGATATTTCCTAAATGTCACAGACTCCTAATTATACATGTGGTGCGCTTCACATGGATAACCAGGACTCTACAGACATATCTTCATAGACACCCTAGGACTCTTGAACTCTGTGTTGTGATACCAAGTTGGTCACTCCACAAGCCTACACCCTGGATGTGGTCGGCACTTGAGAACCATTGCTGGCCCCAAGTGAACCTTTGGCCTAGCTCAACATTCAGTGGAAGACTGACTCAAAAAAAACAAATCTCAATCAAGGTCAACTCATAAGATATCATAAATAAAATAGTTTACTAAGTAGGCTGAAAAGAGCATAAGTGTTCAACTCACACTCTTTAAAATATCAACAAGGGAATGAGAAAAAGACTTCTTAACTACTGTTGTCTATCTATGAAGCCTCTAATAACAATGATGGAAGTCGGGACAAGGCCTACGACATCCTAATATGAGTGAAAGTAAATGTGGAACTCTCCGAAGCTAGGAGACTCGCCAAAGCAAATCTGGAACTACAATTTGTATCAACGGAGCGCCTCTTAATGACCATGGTTACTTGTATCTGCATCATGAAAGGTGCACGCCAAATGGCGTCAGTACATGGAATGGACGAGCATGCAAGGGGAACTCTAAGGCACATACATAAGCTTGAGATGATAAAAAGGAAGAACATACTCACCTCATCTAACCTCATTTCAACTGAACTAAAGGATACTCAAAGATTCTGAAGGATACTCAAACTCAAAAATACTCAACTCAGTTCAATAAAAAAGCATCAATAAAGATGCATTATAAAGAAACCTTTTAAAATAGTAGATAATAACTTAATGTATTTAAAATACAATAATAACTCTTTTACTCTTATTTGGGAGTTTCTCTAACCAACTACCATCACTATGAGATATGTGATGATACATCATTTTGCCCACGCTGCTAGAATTATCCTATACCTTGCTGGACTATAGGAAATCCTCAACTAAGTGGATCCACTAAGCTATGCTTTAAAAACAATAAGGAATCATCTAAAAAGTATGACCCTTTACCCATGTTGCCATACATGGTTTATGAGGATTTTAAGTTGTCTAAACTCGTCCCCATATCGGTGCTTAATACTACTCTCAATAATATAGCTCATGCTCATATGTGTAAAAACATTTTCTAATCCTCAAACTTTGAGATAATTACTCAAAAGGTTCTCTTAAAAGAGATAGTGCTCAAAACTCCTCGTGAACTTATTTTAGAAATCAAAGTTTCCTCTCATTGTAAATCTAAAGGTATTTACTCTTGGGAATACTTTGTTCCCATATATTCATTCTCAAAAATTAAAATAAACTCTCTTAATCCTCATACTCAAGTACTCAAGTCTTTAAACAAGTTTTAAAAGTTTGCAAAAGACTTCTCAAATGTCTCAAAATAACTTCCTGGAACGTTACTCTTAACTCTATCTTGAAATTGAATTATGAATTCAAGAGTTATGACTTGGATGCACATGATCTCTCAAGGATTAATGAAGATTTTAAATGTGGATATCATGTAGAGAACATAGGTATGAATCGAGTGAAAATACGTGGAAAGAAAGACAGAAGAGTAGGGGACCTGGTCACCTTGGCGTACTGAGTGGGGTGAGGCGCTAGCCCCAAAACTACTTACCAGTGTTTGGGGTGCACTGAGTGGCTTGTTACGCCATGACCCAAATTACTAGGTGGTAGTTCTTGCGCTATGGTGGCACGGCACCCCAAGCCCCTGCCCAAAAGTTTGACTAATTGTCTTGCTTCAATTTCATACCTAACTCCCCTAGAATTGAACGATTTCCCTCAAAATCTTTTATATTCTTAGACCCAAATAATTAGGAAATTTACACAAAATTACTCAAGAACAACTCTGAAACACAAGATCCTTATCTCAAGAACTTAACGAAAACATATATTAAAGAACGAAGCACAAACTTCAAGAAACTCTTAACACTCAATCTTATGGATGGAATTCATCGAAGAAACTCATGATTGGCGTGTGGCAGAACAAACATAACGATATGGAAACTTACATACCTCGAAAGAGTCAAATTATTTGTGTAAATCCTAAAAGCTTCGCAAGAATCTTGATCTTTCTTCCTTTTCTCCTCTACTACTCCTCTCTATAAAACCCTAAGCTCTTTGGAATGAATAAAATGGATTCCAATAAGCTTAGACCCCTAAAATGGTGAAAAAAATGTTTAAGGCTAATATAGTAAGGAAAGGACCAAAATACCCCTCTTTAACTCGGATGAATTTACTTAATCAGACAGGCTGAACTCAAACAAGCATATCTCCCTCATCCGAACTAAGAATTTAACAAACTCGATGGTGTTTGAAAGATAACTTAAAGAATTTTCATTTGATACCTTATGGGCCACCTAAATCATTCTATACTGAATGTTATGGCTGTTTGAAGTTGACCTAAAAACTCACTACTGAAGTCTAACTTGCACCAATATCAAATTAGCTCTTTTCGAATTACTTCTTTCTAAAATTAGCTCTTTCTAAGGTTAAGGTGTTGCAGTCAGGTTTTGCTCCTTTTCAGCTTCTACTCCCTTTTGTTCATTATTGTCTTTCCCAACATCAAAATACCTGAAACAACACAATATAAATGATAATTAGCCTCTTTATCTACTTGAGTGCCACAAAATCATAAGAAACAACTCTCAAATGAGTGGAAATCCACCACTCATCAACACCCCCAACTTAAAACTTTGCTTGTCCTTAAGCAACAAAAAATCCAAAAAACACAAGTGACACTCAATTTAAACACAAAACTCCTCAATTTTAAACAAGAGTCAAGGTCATGGATTTGGTTGGTACTAATAACAATCAAGAAAACAAGTAATAACCAATCCAAGCAACTCCCTCAAATTCAAACTAAACTTCAAAACTCAATGAGTTCCAAGAATGATCAAGTGACAATAAGAATACTCAAGAAGTGACTCATACTTACTAGTATTCTAACAACTTTCCTTGACTCAATATTTTTAATGTATTAACTTCACCAATGAATCCTAACATTCAAGCCCTTACAAGAAAATAAGTGTCCCAAAAACACACGCAAGTATTCTGTCACGACCCAAGGGTACACCCTAGATGTATCATGGCGTACTTGACCCCGAAGGGGTCTCATACAAGCCCTTAGCATAAAGTGAACATAAAATAATAGAAAAGTACGGAAAATTTTAAAACTTTTATCCATACAATCAAAGTCTTTATAAAATGCAAGCGGGTCTTTCTACACTATGTCTCAAACCATCGAGACTCAACTGGAATTAAAATCTTTGGGATGCAGCCCATACAATAGTCTCATGACATGAAAATAAAAGACATAAAGGAAATATTGGGTTTTGTCCTTGATGCTATGAGGCCTCACCAAATTCTTCGACTCCTTGCTTCTTAGAAACCTATCTCCACGAATAGAACTCAAGTCTCCAAACCCTACATTTGATTAGAATGTAGGAAAATTATGTGTTAATACAAAATGTACTAAATATGTTAGCTAACATAACACCATAAGAGCATAAGATAAAGGTTAGTCATTATAAGACATAATCCAAAATCATATGAAACACTTCATGCAAAATAAACTATAAGCATAAAAGACAATATCATAATCACAAGTAAAATCTCCAATATAATATAAGAATTATTCAACTATTTAGTCACCTATACCACAATAGAACTACTCTCAAGTAACCTAAAAGCATACTTGTGCAATGCATGAGTAGCATCCCATAATACTACCCAAGCTAAGTATCCCTTTTTGATACTCTTAATTATAGTCTATATGCATGGTCAAGTCTTAAGTTTTTATACCATAAGGGCACTATACTCCTATGTAACCTCAAAGAACACTTGTGCAATGCATGAAAGACATCCCATAATACCATTCACACTAAGCATAACCTTGAAGTCATCATAGTCATATTTACCCTCCTTTGGTCTCATTATTAGCTTACTTCATATAGACAAGGGAACAATCACCTTTAGTCAATCCTATCATGGAAGGCAACTATAGCAACAATCCATCAAAGCATACCTCATGTAAGACAACTCTCATTAGGTAACCCTAAGTCATACTTGTGCAATGCATGAATGGAATCCCATAATACCATGCATACTAAATACTTATTTAGGTCATCATACTCATGTTTCTTAATTAGAGACTAGTCCCATTTTGAAAGCATGGGAAGAGTAGGAGACACTTCACTAAGCCTATCTTAGCTCATTAGTTGAGATGGACTTTAGGAGATGTTTTCTCAAGCATAATCTTAGACCATTAATTATGTTGGACTCTAGGAGATGCTTTCTCATGCATAATCTTAGTCCATGAGGTTTGAACTCTAGGAGATTCTACAATAAAAATAATCTTACTTCATTACTAATCTTGTTGTAATTGGGATATAGCCTTAACTGACATGAGAACATATGAGCTATCACATGATCTCTCACGGTGTTACCCACACCGTCAAGGGTTGGTCCACTTGCCTAAGGTAGAACCGGTTTGTTAGCTTAGTTGGATCCACTAGCTAACTTTCCTACGAGGAATGTAGTTATGGGACACGGAGATTGCTACTAAAACCCAAAACTCCACTAGATGAAGGCTTCCATCTCAAGAGACTCACTTTGGGAAATCTAAACTATTTTAGGTGAGAGATCCCATGTTGGAAGCCCAAACTCAACTCCATCTCATTTCAATATCGACTCGCTGCTAGGCCTAAATCCCAAAAGATAACTATTAAGTCTCTACTTTGACTCAAGTTTATGGAAAGATGTCCTTGACAACCAATCCATGCTAATTCACTAAAATACCTATTTAGACCATGTGTGAGCAACTCTCACCATCCGTGACCTAGGTAGGAAGGCTGTATAACCTTAGGTTCGATTAGGTGAGAAAAATCCCTTCAACCCTAGAACCATTACTATATGGGAACCCTTTTATATTAGGTTCATATTCATGCCTTATATCATTTCTAGAATTCTACATTAGACATGGATATCATCATGACTCAAGTGAGTCTATCACTTCCTATCATCTATTATTCATAAGGTGAATTATGTAGATAAAGGTCTTTCATCACATTTCTATTCATTAGCCTTCTATTCACATGTAGATTTTACTCTCAAATTCTTAGCATATATCGTTAATCATATTAGCTTTACTCTCAAGCCCTAGTGATCAACGTTCATGACTACAAGCCCTATCCTCAAAGATTTACTCCTAACCATCAACATTTATACCTAGATTTCAAGGTATTCTAATCACATTCTTCATTACTAGGTGATTCTAGTGATAATTTATTACAAAGGTTCAACTTCAAGATTTACAAGTCAAGATCCATCATATATAATAAATTCTAGTTCAATTAATGCCTATAGGGTCCTAATATTGAACAATTACTACACATGACATTGAATTTTTACGATCAACTATGAATCCTCCATTTAACCTCTCATGGCATAAACCCACAAAATATCAAATTCATCAATTAGACTAGGATTAACCATGGAAATCACATAAATTCATCATAAATTCATAATTCAATGCTAAATCAATCATAATTAAGTATTCTCCACTAGATTGGAATCATACTTAAACACTACCCACAATGTAGGAAGAAACCCTAGCTAGAATTGGGTTTTTGACTTCACAATAGGGGGAAATCTAGGGGGCTCTATGGGTAGAAGAATCCATAGATGAATAAGCTAACATACCTTGATTCAAATCCCTAACACATGCTATAAAAAATGGAGGAAAACTTCTTCTTCTTCTTCTTCCTCTTCGTCTTCCTCTTTGTCTTCGTCTTCATGTTCCTCTTCGTCTTCCTCTTCGTCTTCCTCTTATTCTTCCTGTTCCTCTTCCTCTTCCTC
>JAJOOR010009840.1:0-56475 GCA_036250505.1 Solanum acaule
GGGAGTAATGTGACCTTAGTTTATTTAAGGTGTGTTTCTGAGATTTCATTCATAGTCTAGGGGGTACTTGTGTCTTATCCATTTTAAGAGTGACTAACTTTCAGTAGTAATCATAAGAAAATTTACATCGACTATTCATAGGAACTTATACTTTATCATAATTACTTACTTAGTTTTCTCATTTAATAATATTCACATTATTTTTAAAAAAAGTGTAGTACATGATTTAATATTCACGTGCAACGCACGTGCGTCAAAACTAGTATATATATATATATATATATGATAGGAAGCCTCAATAATTAATTTTTTGGTCTCTATCATGTCATATTTAACTAGAACTTAGAATCTATTATAAGGGGAAAAGAGAGAAGTACATGTCTTTCTCTATTATAAGAAAAGGGAGGAGTATGTGTTTTTTCTCTATTATAAGGAAAGGGAGAAGTACATGTCATTTTCTATTCTAAAGAAATAATGTGTGTTTCTCCTCCTCCTTGGACTAGGAAGAAGTCTCTATAAATAGGGATTATTCTAACTCTTGAAGAAAGAGATGTTTCATATACGATACTTGCCCACCCAAGTATTGAGAGCCCAGAAGTGAATTTGGGATCACTATAGAAGACCGTGGAACATTGGTCCAGTTTGTGGACTAGCTTATGGATTCATTTGAAGTTTCTATCTTATTGACTCGCTTGTGAATTCGCTTGAAGGTATTTGCTCACGCTTCAAGAGGTAAATCTTGAATTAAATTTCATAAAATTTATGTGTTCTAGCATAAACTATGTGTTGTTTATTATTCTTATAAGTGGTATGATTCTGGTATGCTTCTGTTGTACATATAGTTTTCCAATAATTGGTATCAGGGCCATACTAACATCTTTATAAATAACTAAAGTATATATCATGCAAAAAAAATTCGCAAGAAATGTGAAAAGTTTATGAAGTGTTAATGGCGATTTTGATTTCAAAATAGCTTTACAAATTCATAAAATTCATGAATTTTGATTGGTATATTATTGAAAACAAAGACAAAGGAAACGGTGGCGGTGACCTATTTTTTCTTAATTTGTTTTCTGTGAAAAGAAAATCAAGTGTCCAATTTCTTGTTCATGTAAAATGTGGCAGTGAGAAAAAGATTTCCAACTTTTGCTTGAAATCACGTTGTTCAGAGAAGTACTCCTTGATTCTTGGAATCCTGTTGGACTTCCACAATTATAAAATAAAAAATAATAAAACAAAAAAAAAGTGGGAAAAGTTTATCCTTACCTGGCAGTAAGCAATTGATGTGCATGGTGGAGAAGTATTAACTTTCTTGTGGCATACAAGTTTAATTGCTATTGTTAATCTTTTGTCTTGTTAGCTGTATTTTTTTGTGGTCCATTGAAATTATTAATTTGTCTAATTGCCTAGTATGATGCACCAGTTATAGCTAATTGGAATTGGCTTGATATTATCCAACAAATTTTTTAATTATATGAGCATATTATTTCTCCTTCTCATGTAAAAATATTAACACATATCGATATTAAGAATTTAATAAATAATAAATGGTTATCATTAAATGGTTTATTTATTTGGAATTATTCGTAATTTGTAATATTTATATATGTGAGATTACAATGTATTAATTGAGAATTATGATTAACAAATAGGATTTACGAAAGTGATCTATTTTTCTGAGTCATTAGATTATACTCAATGTATCATATATAAATTATTGTGCATATATGTATACTAGTAAAGGTTTGTTTACCCGAAAGAAAATTTACCTTTAGATACTAGTAACACTTAATTAATTCATGAGAATATATATTACACGTTTTCATTGGTGTGAAAGAGAGAAATGTAATATCTTGAATGCTCAGATGTGTTAATAGAAAGGACAATTTGATGTAAGAAGGTGTTGTATGTCTTAGACAAAGGGAAGACATAGTACGTCTTATGCTCATGATATAATTATTAGAAGAGAATAGAAATGTGAATCAAGTTATTTTATTCTTTAACTATGTCTAAAATGATTATTTTTCAAATTTGGCCATAGTTTAGGTGGTCATGAATTTTATGATCTCTAATTGACTTTATATTTGATGGTTCCATCAAATATTACTTAGAAGGGTTTTAGGTAGTTTGTCAGATTAAAATTTAATTTAAATATTATAAGGACATTATTTATGTCAATTATATTTATGTTAAATTAGGAGCATGATTACATGTTATGATTTAACATGAATTGATATATGATAATGATATAGATCTTATTATTTTTCCTTAAATCGTTTGAATTTGAATTTGATCAAAGCTTTGGAGATAAATAATATTTTCAAACTCTAATTGATCTGAAATTCATTAGGTTCATCAAAAACGGTCAAAGTAAAAATATTCACAATTATGAAGTTATTTGACAATTCAAGGTCGTTTAGATGAAGTTATTTCATTAGATAGTTTTTGTATCTGGAAAATGAATTTAAATGAAAAATTACTTTCCTATAATATAGTGGTTATAGAGTTTGTTCTCTATGGTTGACTAAATTCTACTGAAGTATTAAGTTCATGTGTTGTCTTAGACCTTCCTCCATATCGGATGAAATTAATACAAGTCACTAGATTTGATCTCTAGTTTCTGTATTGACTCTCCGTATCTGATTAATATATGATTGCATCAATGGATCTAGGGATGAGGATATTCACTTGGTTTGAATAAATAGTACATTCTTCATCTGAGTTAGCTCTTGTTCTTAATTTATTAAGTCAATATTTGACACCATATATGTATGTTGTATGAATGGTTATTTTTTCTTCAAAATTTATTGTTCAAGACGCATTAATATATATAAGGTATGTGTCTTTCTCTATTCTAAGGAAAGGGAGAAGTCCATGTCTTCTTCTATTCTAAGGAAAGGGAGAAGTACATGTATTTTTTTATTCTAAGGAAAGACTCTGTGTTTATTCTCCTACTTGGACTAGGAAGAAATCTATATAAGTAGAGATTCTTCTAACCCTTGAAGAAAGAGAAGTTTTAGATACGATACTTGCTCAACCATATATTGAGAGTTCGTAAGTGAATTTGGGATCACTATAAAAGATTGTAGAACTCTGGTCCAGTTTGTGGACTAGCTTGTGGATTCGTTTGAAGGTTCTAGCTTATCGACTAGCTTGTAATTCAAGAGGTAAATCTTCAATAAAATTTCAGAAAGTATGTGTTCTAGTATAAACTATGTGTTGTTTGTTATTCATGTAAGTAGTATGATTTTGGTATGCTTCCCACTGTACATATAGTTTTCCAACAATTGGTATCAGAGTCATACGTCTTTATAGGTAACTAAAGTATATATCATGAGAATTTTTTCCTCAAGAAATGTGAAAGATTTATAAAATGTTAGTGGCGATTTTGGTTTCGAAATAGCTTTACAAATTCATAATATTCACGAGTTTTGATTGGTAAATTGTTGAAAACAAAGACAAAAATCGAACTGTGGCGGTGACCTGTTTTTCTTAATTTTTTTCTGTGAAAAGAAAATCAAGTATCCAATTTCTTGTTCATGTAAGATATGTAAGTGAGACAAAAAAATTCAACTCTTGATTGAAATCACGTTGCTAGCAGAAGTACTTCTTGATTCTTGGAATTGTGTTGGATTTCCAATATTATAAAATAAAAAAAAATAATAAAACAAAACAACAGTGGAAAAAGTTTATCCGTACTTGGCAATAACCGATTGACGTGCCTGGTGGGGAAGTATAAAACTTTCTTGTGGCATACAAGTTATAATTCTATTGTTAATATTTTGTCTTGTTAGCTATAATTTTTTGTGGTTCATTGAAATTATTTGTTTGTTTAATTGCCTAGTATGATGCACCAGTTATAGCTAATTGGAATTGGCTTGATTTTATTCAACAAATTCTTTAATTATATGAGCATATTATTTCTTCTTTGCATGTAAATATGTTAAAACATATAAATAAGAATTCTATAATTAATAAATGGTTACCACTAAACGGGTTATTTATTTAGAATTATTCGTAATTCTTAATATTTTATATATGTGAGATTACAATGTATGAATTAAGAATTATGATTAATAAATAGAATTTATGAAAGTGATCTATTTATCTGAGTCATTAGAATATACTCAATGTATCATATATAAATTGTTGTGCATAAATGTATACTAGTAAAGATTTATTCACCTGAAAGAAAATTTACCTTTAGATACTAATAACACTTAATTAATTTATGAGAATAGATATTACACGTTTTCATTGGTATGAAAGAGAGAAACATAATATCTTGAGTTCTCAGATGTATTAATAGAAAGGACAATTTGATATAAGAAGGTGTTCTATGTCTTAGACAAAGGGAAAACACATTGTATGTCTTATGCTCATGAGTTAATTATTAAAACAAAATGGAAATGTAAATCAAGTTATTTTAATCTTTAACTATGTATAAAATGATTATTTTTCAAATTTGGTCATATTTTAGGTGGTCATGAATTTTATAATCTCTAATTAACTTGAAATTTGACGGTTCAATCAAAAATTATTTAGATGGGTTTTAGGTAGTTTGTTAGATAAAACTTTGATTTGAATAAGATAAGGTCAATATTTATGTCAATTATATTTATGTTAAATTTGGAACATGATTACACATTATGATTTAACATGAATTATATATATGATAATGATATAAATCTGATTATTTTTCGTTAAATCGTTTGAATTTGAATTTGATCATAACTTTGGAGATAAATATTATTTTTTAACTCTAATTGATATAAAATTCAGTAGGTTCATCAGAAACGATCAAATTAAAAATATTCATAGTTATGAAGTAATTTGATAATTTGAGGTCGTTTAGATGAAGTTATTTCTTTAGATATTTTTTGTATCTTGAAAATGAATTTAAATGAATAATTGCTCTACTATGATATAGTGGTTATATAGTTTTTTCTCTATGAATGACTAAATTCTAGTGAAGTATTAAGTTCATGTGTTTGCTTAGACCTTCCGCATATCAGATGAAATTAATACAAATTACTAGATTTAATCTCTAGTTTTGATAATATGTATTGACTCTCCCTATCTGAGTAATATATGATTGAATCAATGGATTTAGAGATAAGGATATTTACTTGGTTTATATTAACAGTATATTCTCCATCTGAGTTAGCTCTTTGTCTTAATTTATTGGAGTGAATATCTGACATCATGTATGTATGTTGTATGAGTGGTTATTGTTTCTTCAAAATTTATTTTTCAAGATGTTTTATTATCTGTAAGGTATGTTCTGAATTTTAATATTCAATGTATACATAAATATGCTAATTTTTGGAAAATGGTACTCAAATATTGTAAATAGATTTTAGAATTTTGTTCTTTGTTCTTCATTCGTGTATCTATTTCACAAATGATAACAGGCAATAAGAATTACCGAACAAAAAAATATGAATTCTATTTTTCCCAAACAACGTTTTCAACTAAATTGATCGTAGTTTTGTAATTCAAAAAAATGAACTCTTATTGGTCTGAAATTTGGTAGATTCATACGAACAACCTAGTAAGAAATATTTTTTTGATCGTTATATTAGTTTTTTGTCATATTTGGCTATAGGGGTCCTTACATTGATTGCCAAGATTGAATTGTAGTGAATTATTAGTTTCATGTGTTGGCTTAGACCTTCCTCCATATCAGATGAAATTAATACAAGTCACTATGTACTGAATCGCTAGTTTGGATAATCTATATTTACTCTGCTTAACTGTGTAATATCTGATTGGATCAATGTAACTAGGGTGACTTTACCTTGACTTTAACTAATAGTAGACTCTCCATCTGAGTTAGGTCTGTATAAGTTTATGGAGTGAATAATCATTCATTGTACATGTGTATTGCATGAGTAGTTCTCCAATCTCATCGATTGGCTATTCGAGATGCTATATATATATATATACATATGTATGTACAAATGAGTCCTGAATTTTGTTATTTAGGATTATTAGACATATTATATTATATTTAATATATTATATCTCAAATATTTTCGATAAACTTTACAGACCCACTTAGTACTACTCAAGAATTTATTTCGATAGAGATAGGACATTAATTAACAGAATGCATTGTACATGTACACTATGTTAGAAGAAATTATTTTTAATTTTTAACTAGATAAGAGATGGATACTTAATATATTTTTCTTGTAACTCTCCTATCATTGAGTTTGATAAATATTTATCTCTCATTGTATATTGATGCATGAATTTTTATTTTTCTCTTATTAATTGAAAATGAATCTATCTCATAAGAGAAAATATTTTACGAATTGAATGAAACTTTTGTACACTAGCGTCTATGTCATTTATTTTGGATAGAACTTCGAGGTTGGTTAAAGAATGTACAATTTATTAAAAGTGAAGTCACTACCAACATGTGAGTCTTGTTTAGAATGAAAAATGACTAAGAGACGATTTCTCTTAAAAAGGAAATAAATTAAGTGATAAGTTAGAATTAATCTATTTTGATTTATGTGGTAAATGATCATTCATGCAAGAGGGGAATTTGAGTATTCTGAGATTTTCTAAAGGTTAATCATGATGTGAATGTGTATTTTTGATGTTTTTTAAGTCTGAATATCTTGATAAACTCAAAATATTTTAAGACAAATGAAAATAACATCATGAAAAATATATAAAGTCACTACAATCTGATTGTAGTGATGTATACCTTTCTGCAGAGCTGATGAGTCACTTATCTGATAGAATAATTGCATTACAATTTTCTACACCAGACACTCTATTATAGATTGGTGTAAAAGAGAAAACAAATAGACTCTTACGAAGATGATAAGATTAATGATTGACTTATTCATTATAATTTTATTTCTTTTGGGATATGTTCTAAGAACTACATATCACATTTGAATTCAAATCCTTTCAAATCGGGAATGAAATGTGTGTGTTAATTGGATATCCAAAAAGAATGAAATAAGTTTTATTTTATTGTCCTAGAGAAAATAAGGCAATTGTTAAGTCAACTGTCAGATTTCTAGAAAAGGACTATTTAGTAATCCATGTTCCTAGAAGTAAACTAGTTTTACAGGAACTGGACAAAGAAATAACCAATGAGTCAGTTGTAAATTCACACACTCAAGAACATCTAACTGGTATGTTTGAATTGACGTTCAAATGCATTTAAGTAGTGGGAGAAACACTACTAGAAATAGAAAACTACTACCTCAAGTAGTGAAAGTGATATTGGGCAAATTAAAGAACACTACATGAAAAGTTGTCAGTATTTCAATACTGAAAGGTTTTGAGGAAAATATTACAACTCAAGAATATGAAAGTGTGACTATTGTAGTAGTACTTATTCGTAGTGGAGAATCATAACGAACATTGATTGGTTTTGTATGTTTAAGAGGACTTTCATGATAGAACTCACGTAAAGAAGTAAACTTTTGAAGGGTTTCATGATATGGCCTCTGAAGATCTAATACAAAATCGATAAGTTACGACTCAACACTACTAGACGAAGTTACATAAGAAAACAACTTGGTAAGATCCTTTTAATAAGAAATATAAAAGGAATATCAGTGAAAAGTGTAAATGCATTGTTAACAGTTTAAGTGGGAGATTGTTAGGGTATATACTATTTATCATGTATTTAGTAATAGTATTCAAACAATTTTGAAGATTAAATATCTTAGTGGAAGATTGTTAGGGTATATACTATTAACCATGCATTTAGATATAGTACATTATAACAATCGTGATGGTTAAAAGTCTAAGTGGGAGATTGCTAGGGTATATACTATTAATAATGTGTTTAGAAATAGTATTGTAACAATTTTCAAGATTAAATATCTTAGTGGGAGATTGTTAGGGTATATACTATTAACCATGAATTTAGATATAGTACATTATAACAATTGTTATGGTTAAAATTCTAAGTGGGAGATTGTTGGGATATATACCATTAACCATGTGTTTAGATATAGTATTTATTATACAATAATTTTTTTTTAATAGATCATATATTCATTTATGGTGTCTATTTACTTATATAGTAGACGATTTAGTGTATAGAGTTTAATCTTATATAGAGAGGATTAAATCATCAGTTTTTATAAGTATAATATTTTTTGTACGCAATCTAAGATGGGAATTGAACACGCCATCGGTACGATTGTAGCACAAGATTATATGTTGTTTATCTTGATTATGGGAATTGTATATTTCCAACTTCTTATGCTAGTGTATTTTATATGTATCGAATGGGACCAAGTAGAGATAGTTTGTAACACCTCAGAACCTACCTTAGATGCTTCAACAGAAAATGTGTTGAACCAGAAAAAAATTTGGAGGACTACGAGCCCCTCCACGGGCCGTGAGTTCTCACAAGGGCCATAGGGTGGGTCGTGGTAGTGAAGAAGAGCCACCAGTGCTCAAGTGATGAACCACAATAGCCTTGATGGGTCGTGGTTCTACTAACGAGTTGTTGCATGGTTTGTCGTCCTAAACCAGTAGACCCCAAGATACTGCGAGGAACCACGGTGGCCTCCACAGCCCATGGTCCTTCACACAGTTTATGAAGGCGTCCGTAGGCGAGACCTACTAGACTTGAAGGCAGGGCAGGGCCATGACCACGACCCAGTTGACATGTCGTGGTACTAGTGACAGACTATTAGTCCCCTAGTGGTCGACCCTTGTCAGCTTTTAAGTCAGGGTCATTTTGGTCTTCTCCCTTATGCATTGGGCATTCAAACTACATCATTTAACACCTAAACTAGGTTGTTTTACTCAGTCTAAGACTAATAATCTAGTCAGAACCTACACAAAACATTCATTCTCCAAAATTCATCCAATTAGAGCGAAGAGAAGAAAAAGAGGCGCCAATTTCCATCAAGAACAAGCATCAGTGTTCTTCAAATTTCAGCCCCAAAATCGAAGGATTTCTCTGTATATTTCGTCACCTGGTATGTGGGATTTTACTAGTGGATTACTTTCATCCACTAGGTCCCTAGAATTCAGTCAGCTACTTGATTCTCCATATCTTGGTAAGACCTAGGGTTTCTAATTCCTTGGATATTTGTTGTGATTTAGGTGTAGTAGTATCCTTAATCGAAATAGCATGTTTCTTGGAAAGTTTACTTAAATCCTTGTATGAAACCCAGAACCCTAGTTTGTGTAAATTCTCTTAGTTCATGAATTTTACTCGCTAGGTGAGTTGAACAGATAATCATGCTCTGATTTTGAATGTTACATTATCAGTTTATAAATGATGCATTCTCGTATTGCATGTCACTATTTTGAGCTATACAGTATTTCAATTACATTGTGTCATATACATTTTCAATTGGGAGTAGACTTAGCACCAAGTTGGACTAGGGTTCGGTATACCTCATAGTCCTAGACCTGCGTGGCCCCCATGGGAGTATAAGTCCCCTCTGTTGGGCATCAAATTTAGTGATCACGCCATTCATGCCTTTATACCCCTAACAAGGTATATTGGGTCCTCTCGATGGGGCGTATACATTGGACTCCACATTTATCTCACATAGTTTTATGTATGTTAATAGTAGCTCCCACAGTAAGACTCTTAGTGCATTTGACCAAGTTTTCAGTATATACTTCAGTATTCAATTTAGGATGTCATGTTCCTGATTAGCACTTGGTCATTGCATTCAGTTTAGCTATTCAGTTATGTTTTCTGTGTTTATATTCCTGCTCAGTTTATGTCATTAATAAGTTATGCTTTGTTCAGCTTATATATATTTGTTCACCTTAATATCTATATCTTGCATGCTCAGTACATTCCAAGCATTGACGCATACTCTGTGCTACATCCTTTCATGATATAGGTTCTGGTACTCAACATCCAAATCACGCTTAGATCGATTCTCGGTCCGAATTCAGCTACTTCAGTGGTGAGTCCTCATACTTCGAGGACAATATACATGCTTTTTATTTTAGTCTCTTTATTCAGTTTTTAGTTTTTCTTAGAGTTAGATGGGGGACATGTCCCAGCAACTCAACCCAGTCAGAGGCTTTTTAGACATAGTAATAGAATTAACTTGAATTGTTAAGTTTTTCTTTCAGTTGTTATTAAACTCTTAGTATGTTTTATACATTCAGACTAGTTGGGGGATTCCCACTTTCAGTTATCCATTGTTTTAGCTTCCGCCTAGTACATGTCTTATTGAGTTATTCACAGTATACTTGATATATGCCAGACACATGGTTAGCTTGGGGTCACTCATGATCCTAGGTCCCGTGTTACTTCAAGGGAGTAGCCTCGGGGTGTGACAAACTTGGTATCATAGAAATAAGTTCAAGATTCATAGGATGTCTAAAAGTTGTACTAAGTTGGGTCTCTTTCATGGGTGTGAAGCGCGCCACATCTATGACGGGGAGGCTACGAAATGTTTTAAGAAAGAACTTCACTTTCCTTGCTATTCTTATCGTGCGTGGGTATGATCCAACTTCTTCTTTCTAATCCATTGTTATGCATTTCAGATCATGCCTCCTCATAGAGCTAACACACAGAATGCTAATGCACGCAATACTAACGCAGTTCCTCCAGTCCCGAACCATAAGGTTACGAATTCAAAATTTTAGAATGCGATCTAGCTCTTGGCTCAGAGTGGGGCCAATCAGAACAATCAGCATGTCCCAGTTCCTACTAACACAAATGGTGGATCAGCTACAACTAGGGTTCAAGACTTTGTTCGGATGAATCTGCCTGAGTTTCTAGGGTCAAAGGTTGGTGCAGACCCACAAAACTTCATTGATGAGGTCAATACCCATCTGATAGTTGAACTCTGTCGTATTGATGGGCAGAGTGTGGTCTGGGCCATAGATGAACCTGTGGAGGGTGATCTTAGAGATGTCAACAGTGAACCCCAGGATGAGTGTGGCCTCAAGTGGAGGCTAAGCGGTGGGCTTGGCCCGCTTAGAGATGGACCATCTAATGGTGGTTGCATAGGAAGCGTAGAACTCCCGTACTATCTCCTCACTAAAAGACCCTAGGCTACGTGCCATCCACTCACACTTGTGCCTTCGAAAAAGATCGTGGATGAAGGGAGTGGTGTGGAGCTACGGAAATTAAAATAAAAGAAGAAAACTCCTAAATCTAAAAGAAAAACCTATAGTTGCCAAGATTGTACATCTTGGATTGCCTCCCATGCCCCTTGATTACTCAGACTTTATCAAGATAATAGGCCTCAATCACCTCTTGTACACTCTCTAATTTCCCCATGTAGACTTTGATCATTTGCATGTTCACCTTGAGCCTTGTTCCCTCCTTGTCCTAGAGCTCAACCGCTCCATGTGGAAACACTTGAGTGATTTTGAATAGCCCGGTCCACTTGGACTTGAGCTTGCCTAGAAACAAGCATAACCTTGAGTTGAATAGAAACACCAGATCACCCATAACAAATTCACGCTTTTCAATCTTTTGATCATGATACTTCTTTTTATTCTCCTAGTACAAGGCTGAACTTTCATAAGCTTTTAGGAGAAACTCATCAAGCTCATTCATGTCATTCACTCTTTGACTTGATGCGGTGCCCCAATCCAAATTCAACTTCTTTAGCACCCACATAGCCTTATGCTCTAGCTCTACCGACAAATGACATGACTTCCCATATACAGGTTGGTAGGGGGACATACTTATGGGAGTCTTGAATGAGGTGCGATAGGCCCATAGAGCATCATCAAGCCTCCTTGACCAATCAGTTCTATTGGCATTCACAGTCTTTGCAAGGATTTGCTTTATCTCTCTATTTGACACTTCAACTTACCCCCTAGACTGCGGATGGTAAGGAGTGGCTACATTATGTTGGACTCCACATTTCTCTAGCAACGCCTTGATCAACTTATTTCAAAAGTGGGAACCTCCATCGCTGATAATCCCCCTAGGTGTACCAAATTTGGAGAAGATACTCTTTTTCAGGAATGCGGTGACACTTTTCCCTTCATTGTTTAAAAGCGCAATTGCTTCCACCCATTTCGACACATAATCAACCGTAATAAGAATATAATTCATCCCATGTGAACTCACAAATGGACCCATAAAATCAAGGTCCTATACATAAAATAACTCAATCACCAATATCGGGTTCATAGGTAGCTCTTGCCTCTTTGAAATTCCTCTTTCTCTTTGGCAACGATCACAAGACTTGGCGAAATCATGAGCATCTTGGTGGATGGTAGGCCAGTTATACCCACACTGCAAGATTTTATGAGCAGTCTGAATACCACTATGATGCCCACCAACATGCGATGAATGACACGCCTCTAGTATACTCATCATCTCAACCTCGGGCACACAGTGACGAATAATCCCATCAGCATAAATACGGAACAAGTAAGGCTCATCCCAAATGAACTTCACAACATGAAAAACTTTTTCATTTGGTGAAACGACAAATCCGATGGAACCAGATCACTTGCCAAGTAGTTAGCAAAGTCTGTGAACCAAGGAATAAGATCAACAGATGCAGCCAATACCTGTTCATCTAGAAAGGCATCATTAATTTCAGCCCCATCTCCTATCTTGAGCATAGCTTCCTCCTCTAATCTGGACAAATGATCGGCAACTTGATTTTCTGTCCCCTTTCTATCTTTCACCTCAAAATCAAACTCTTGCAGCAACAATACCCATCTAATCAACTTTGGCTTTGCATCCTTTTTAGCCATCAGATACCTCAATGCAAAATGGTCAGTATGCACTATGACCTTAGTACCAAGCAATTAGGATCGAAATTTCTCAAATGCGAAAACCACAGCAAAGAGCTCATGTTCAGTCACCGTATAGTTCTTCTGAGCCACATTCAGTGCTTTGCTAGCATAGTAAACTGGATGAAGAATCTTCTCTCGCCTCTACCCCAATACCAAACCAAGCGCCACTCCACTCGCATCACCCATCACTTCAAATGGTTGTCCTCAATTCGGTAAAATAATGATAGGTGCTGAAACTTGCTTTGCTTTCAACCCTCCAAATGCTCTCAGAGAAGCATCATTAAAATCAAACTTACACTCCTTTTCGAGCAATTTGCACAATGGGTGTGCAATTTTGGAGAAATCCTTGATAAACCTTTTATAAAAGCCTGCATGCCCAAGAAAACTTCTAACACTTTTAATAGAGATAGGTGGTGGAAGCTTTTCTATTACCTCAACTTTAGTTCTATCAACCTCAATACCCTTCTTAGAAATCCGATGACCTAGAACGGTCCCCTCTTTCACCATGAAGTGGCACTTTTCCCAAATGAACACAAGATTGCACTCCTCCTCACATCATTTCAGTACCTCGACCAAATGCATCAGACAACCATCAAACAAGTCACCTACCACAAAGAAATCATCCATAAATACCTCAATAGTGTCCTCTACCATATCAGAAAATATTGACATCATGCAACGCTGGAAGGTCGCTAGAGCATTACACAACCCAAATGGCATCCGTTTGAAGGCGAAAGTCCCATAAGGGCAAGTGAATGTGGTTTTCTCTTGGTCTTCCAGAGCAATGGAGATCTGATTGTAGCCCAAATAACCATCAAGAAAACAATACCAACCCTTACCAGTAAGGCGGTCCAGTATTTGATCCATGAATGACATAGGGATATGATCATTTTCTGTCCAAACATTCAATTTTCAGTAGTCCGTGCATACTCACCATCCAGTCACTGGCCACATCAGAATAAGCTCCTTTTTTTGCATTAGGAACCACAGTAATCCCACCTTTCTTGGGTACACACTAAACATGACAGACCCAACTACTATCTGCGATGGGGTATATGACTCCAGCATCCAACCACTTGATAATTTCCTTTTTCACTACCTCTTGCATAGGTCGATTTAGTCTCCTTTGGTGTTAGATACTAGGCTTGTGGTCCGACATAAGTTGGATTTTATGAGAACAAATGCCACGAGGAATCCAACTAATGTCTGCAATAGTCCATCCAATAGCCCTCTTGAACCTCTTCAACACAGAAACCAATGCCTCAAATTATACCTCACTCAAATCTACCGAAATGATGACCGGTAAAGTACCATCTCTCCCCAAGAATACATACCTCAAATGCAATGGTAGAGCCTTGAGCTCCTAATTGAAGCCTTTTCAACAGACGGTTTTGCGCGTAGAGAGTCGCAATTCTTCATATCTAACTCTAATTTCTTTGGTTTGGGATGGAATTCGAACCTATCAAGTGCGGCAACTAATTCATCATAGTCTTCAACACCATCACCCTCAAAATTCATCATTACCGCTGCCAGTGCATCAACACCCAACCTCTCTTCAATAGACACATCAGAACCTCGCTCCACAATATGATTCACCACTGATACTAACTTGAGATTGCTTTCCTGCTTCATAGACCTACAGATAATAAAAGTTACCTCTTCACTATTCAATCGGAACTTCATCTGCCCTCTCTCCATATCGACCAAGGCACACCTAGTAGAAAGGAATGGTCTCCCTAGGATGATGGGAACCTCAAAATCGACCTCATAATTAAGTATCACAAAATCCCCCGGAAAAATGAATGACTCCACTTTCACAAGGACATCTTGGAGAACACCAATGGGCTTTTTCACAGTTCTATCGGCCATGAATAGTTGCATCGCAGTCAGTTTTGGAGCCCCTAAACCCAACTTCTTGTAGATAGACAATGGTATCAGATTAATGTTAGTACCCAAATCACACAACACCTTCGCAAAATGCAACAACCCAATGGTACAAGGAATAGTGAAAGCACCAGGATCCCCTTTCTTTTACACAAGTGACCTAGTAGCAATAGCACTGCAATGTTGCAACCTCTCATCATTCTCAAAGTTAACGACCCTCTATTTGGTCACCAAATCCTTCATAAACTTTGCATACCCAGGCATTTGCTCAAAAGCCTCTATCAACAGAACATTGATGGAAAGCTATTTCAACATCGTAATTAACCTGTGGTATTTTCTTTCTTCTTCAGTCTTCTTTACCAACCTCTGTGGGAATGGCGGTGGAGGTCTAGGCATGTGAATAACTTTTTGGGTCACCTCTGCTTCCTTCTCTGTATCATTCTTGGACTCTCCAGTAACCTCGATCTCATCATCTTTTTTATCTTCCACAATTTCAACCTCAGACAACATAAGGGGATCAATGGTCTATTTACCTCTTGGAGTAGTGACTGCCATGAAATGCCCATCATTCTTTGGATTCTATATGGTATTGCTAGGAAGTGTGCGAGGCTGACGTGGGTTCACACTAGTTGACAACTGATTAAACTGCTACTCAAGTTGCTTTATCGACAATACATGGGCATCAACTTTTTGACCGATTCCAAACAAGTCATTCTGCATCTCTTTTACATTCTTATCAATCGTATCAAACATCTTTATCATCTTCTGCATCATATCCTCAATCCGTGACATACTATCCCCAACTTCTATATTACCAGATTCCCGATTTGCAGGTGGAACATAAGGCCCAACTCTCTCGTTTCTATTACCATAGTTGTTCCGGTTGTAGTTGTTGTCGCGATTGTAATTCCCATCCCGGACATAGTGAACATCTCGATTGTAGTTACCATAGTTCCGACCTTGGTTTCCTTGACCTTGGCACCAATTATCCGAGTTGGAACCTTGGGCGTTGGCTCGGAAACCCCCCATCTTATCATTCACCAAATAAGCACCCTCTTCATAGTAGCATTCCTCAATTGGTGGTGGTGGAGTTCTAGTTAAGTAGTTTACCATATTCACCTTCTCTGCATCTCTGCTCACATGCTTCAACACCAACCCAAGTTTTGTCCTCATCTGAGCCATCTCCTCATGAATGTCATCGGCAGATTGACTAGGTGTAGCTTACACTGCAAAAGTTCTTCTTCTAGTGTCTGACCTTCTAGTGCTTCATGCTTTATTATTCTGGGGAATCTTCTTTAATTTCTCAGCGATCTCCTCAAAAGCGCACTCACCGTATAATCCTCCAACAATAGTATCGAGCACAGCCTTACCATTGTCATCCTGACCTCTGTAGAAGTACTCCTTCAGTGACTCATCATCAATGTGGTGATTTAGAACACTTCTTATGAATGTAGTGAACCTATCATATGAATTACTCTAAGACTCTCCAGGTAGTGCTACAACGTTGCTTAACTAGTCCTTGTGATTCAGCTTCTTGGACAACAGGAAATACTTTGCCATGAACACCTTGTGCAATTGGTCCCATGTATGAATTGAGTTATACGGAAGCTCAGAAAACCATATCGCAGCATCTCCGGTCAATGATAGAGGGAAGACTCTCAACCCTATGATGTTCATATCCAACTCCGGCTGTTCCACACAACTCTTGCAGAGACTCCTCAACTTTTCCATGTGCCCATGCGGATCTTCCAAAGCCATACCAGAAAACAACCCCCTTGTTGTAAGCATATGCATCAGACTACTGGTCACCATAAACATATGCCTTAGAGGTAGATGAGGGAGAATAATGAGTCCTTCTGATTCCACTTTATTGAAGTCGACCCTATAATTATCACGTAGCCTAGGCTCTGGAGGATTTCATACCCGTAATGCATCTCTGAGTAGATTAACCCAGGAACCTGAGCATTCTCATTATTCACTGTCCTCGTGCTCCTCTATAATTAGATTATTATTGCCCCCTTGATTTTCCATTCTTCTCAAAGTCTTGCCTACTTCGGGTTCGTATGGGGTCAATGGTTCGCCTCGACTCCGCGTACTTGGCATACACTAGAGTAGAAACCTGTAAAGAACAAAAACAAAATAAAATGTAAAATTAGGAAATAATTGACTAAAGTTCAATCATGCAGTTAAACTTAATCAAAAAGCCTTATTCCGCGGCAGCGGCGCCAAAATTTGATACGCTCAAATTACACTTCCCTAAAGAAGTATAAGCGATCGTCGTCAAATAAAGAACCCATCTTGTAGGTTGGGGTCGATCCCAGGAGGAATATGGTTCAGACTTAAACTTAACTCACAATTATATTCGTTTAGTCAAACTATTTTCGAGACAAGTAATTAAAGGGGGGGGGGGGTTGGAAACAAATAACTAATTATTGTTTAAGTAACAAGTGAACAAGATTCAAACTTCGAGTTATCAATAAGAGAGAGAGACTAGGGTGTATGTGTTCCCCATAAGCTCGTAACGCGGTAATCCTAATAATAGTAATTCTTTCCTATTGTCTTACATGCAAAGTTGGTAAGATAGGTATCCCTAAGTGATTGGTCCTCCAAGTAGGTAATTGCACTCCGCACCTTGGTCTGGCTATGTGTGTATAAATTACTAACCCTTACCATTACCTTAAATTAGACATCACATCAATGTATGGCTTTGTTGTCACCCTCGCACCAATTGACATTAGACTATTAGATAGTATCACACTAAATCTTTGTTGATAATTCTTTCCTTATTAACTACTTCCTTGTTCCGGCAAGTAGCAAAAAGGCGAGTTCAAACGTTTGCACTCATTAAAAAGACTTCTAAGTGAAAGAATTACCAATGAATTCATCAACACTATTCAAGAATTACTTAGTTATTATTCATAGGTTGTTAATTGCTCATGGTTTCTACAACCCTAGTTGTGGATTTTGCTACTCATGCTTGAAAGAACACAATTCATTTTTTGATAAGAAGAATTCATGAACTTACGTTTAGAGTAGAAGAAACCCATTATATCCAATTGAATTTCAAAGCATAAATCTTATAAACCAAAATCTGGAAATCAACTTTCCAAAGTTTGCAAGTTAATTCCCAAGAAAATATCAAGAACCAAAAGTAAACAATATTGTCTAACCCCCAAAAACGAGGTTTACATACCCTATTTATAAAAAAAAAACCATGTCCTAAGCAAAAATGGAACAAAATAAGGAAATAAACTACTCGGACATGGCTTTGATCGACGACTCGACCTACGGTCCGTTGGTCAACACTTAGACTTTTTAAGCAGAGGATGGAACCTTCAACTCCTAGTTTATCAATGACGAATGTGCAGGACGGACCGTAGGTCTCCACAGTTAAGATTTTCATCAGGTACTGGAACTTAAACTCTCTGAACACCTTCTATGGATGTGTAGGATGGCCCGTAGGTCGACCTAAGATCCGTGGATCGCTTCGTAGTTCCACATTTGGTCAGACTTTCCTGATGCTCCCATCTACGCCTACCCATCGACGGACCGTCACAGGACTACGGTCCGTAGGTCCCTCTGTGGGTGGCCATTTCTGCAGAATTTCAGTTGTCATCTCACTCAACCGCGTCAAAGCCTCTTTCCTGCAAACATAACACATAAAACATTATTTCCAATACAAATGGCTCTAGACAGACAAAACTCTTAAGTCAAATGTATCAAAAATACCATAAACTCACGGTTTATCACCAGGCCATTTCGATTCCTCCTTATAGAATGGCTCTAGCCGAGCTTAAGGAATTGAAAGAGCAGTTGAAAGACCTTCTAGATAAGGGCTTCATCAGACCCAATATCTCTATATAGGGTGCTCCAGTGTTGCTCGTGAAAAAGAAAGATGGTTCTCTCAAAATGTGCATTGATTATCGGCAGTTGAACAAAGTCACAATCAAGAATAAATATCCTATCCCCACAATTGATGACTTCTTCGACCAACTTCAGGGTGCTAGTTGCTTTTCTAAGTTACATCTCAAATCCGGCTATCATCAACTCAGAGTAAGAGATAGTGACATTCTGAAGACAACTTTCAAAACTCGGTATGGTCATTATGAATTTGTAGTTATGTCTTTTGGACTAACAAATGATCCTGCAACTTTCATGGATTTAATGAAGAGGTTGTTCAAGCATTATTTGGACTTGTTCGTTATTGTCTTTATTGATGATATCCTCATATATTCTTAGAGTGAGGAAGAGTATACGACTCATCTGAGAGTTGATTTGCAAAATCTCAAAGATTTCCAGTTATTTGCTAAGTTCAGAAAATGCGAATTCTGGTTACAGTCCTTCACTTTCCTTGGTTATGTGGTATCCAGCGAAGGGATCCGAGTGGATTCTCATAAAATTTAGGCAATACAGCACTGGCCTAGACCCACCTCCCCAATAGATATCAAAAGTTTTGTAACACCCTATATTCCAAAAAGGCCAAATAGCAAGTTTCCAGAAAATGCAGGTGCCAACCCACACCGACCACCCACGGTTTGTGGAAGGGACCACAAACTGTAGGTGTGGTTAGTGGATAGCCTGCCTGAAGGTGGTCTGAGGGCCCAGAACAACGGTCTGTTAGTCAGTTTGTAGTCCAAGGCCCCAAGTTCCAACTTTCTAACACTGAACAACGGTCCACAAAGATGGGCTGTAGGTCAGACCATCCGTCGATTAGGGTTCGTTGATGGTGGGTTCATCAGTTATTTTCAGGGTTAGTTGGGTTTGATACTACGTCATTTACCCTCCATTAAGACCCCTATATAAGCATTTTATCCCCCAAATTCACCCCATTCACTTCATTCTTCCAAAATCACAAAAGAAGATCAATTCTCCTCTCCAAAATATTTCTCTCTCTAGAACTTGAAGAAGAAGAAGAATTCAACCTAGGGTTTCAAGTCAACTCTCAATTCCTCCATTGAAGGCTAGCATTTGGCTTCAAGGTATGATAGGTTTCAATCATGGATCCCTTCCATCCATGGAGTTCCCAGATTCCTCTATTTCGAAAGATAGAATTCCCCAATTAAGTTAGGGTTTTCTTCAATTGTCATGGGTTCTTTTCATTAGTGATTTAAATGATTGAATTATGATCTCCTATGAATTAATTGATGAAATGCTACAATTTTATGATGATTTCCCCCATGAACCCATGTAATCCCCATGTTTTCTGGTTATGAACCATATGATGTGGGATTTTGATCTTAAAGGAAGAGTTTTATAAAATTATGCATGTATTACTAGCTTTACATAAATTTATGATGAAATCCATATCTAACCCATGTTTTCTAATTATTGATGATTGAAAGTGGGTTTTGAACCTGAAGAGGTAAATTATGGACTTATGCATTTTCTTGTGAAATCTATACAAATGTTTTAAGGATGCTTTGAGAGTAAAGTATCAATGATGATGATCATGATGTGTTATTGAAAGGATTTTCTCATGTACACATAAGAGTAAGATGTGAAAGGTTTTCTCACATAGAAAGGATTCTTAGGTTGAAAGGCTTTCTCACCTAATTGAATCAAAGAGTAAGAGTTATCCTAATGAAACTAGGTTGGATTGGTTATCCTAGGATACCTTTCCATGAATGATAACTTACCTTGGATTGGAAATATGACATGCCTTTCCATGGATAATAAGAACAAGTAAGAAATGACTATTCCGTGGGATTTATGATTAGCACCGAGAGGATATTGAGATGGAAGCTCTCCTGTTAGTAGAGGTCGAGTTTCTAGAAGCATTCTTATTATTCCTTACCTATGTGCCCCCATAGGATGATTGTCTTAGATAGACATTAGCTAGTGGATCCACTTTAGCTTAGATTTATGGTCCTTACCTTGGCAGGTAGGACAACCCTTATCAGTGTGAGACACCGGGGGATCATGTTATAGCTCACATGGTCCCTATGTCAGTTAAGGCTAATCCCTCACATTAATACTGAACTAAAGTTACTTCAAGAAGTAACGTATATGAGTTTAAAGGTTTTAAAGGTGAAGTTATCTTGCATTGACCATGGTTTTATGACTTATGTTTTCTAACTTTATTATATCATGTTTTAGCTTGGTCAATTGCATGTCATGAAATGAAATGTCCATTTTAGCATGATTTAACTGTTTTATGCATGACTATCATACTTCGTACATTGTTTGTACTAACGCATTCTCTTGGCTATATTTTCCCAAATGTAGGGTTCGACATTCAGGTTTCTCAGTTTTGTGGCTAGTGTTTTGATGAGTCATCATGCTTCGAGGATGAAGTTTTATTGTTTCACTTTCTTTCATGTATTTTTATTTTGGACATGATGTATGCGCCGGGCCCAATTTTATTCTATTGTACTAAATAGCTATATTGAGACAAATATTTTATACTTCCACTTTTCTTTTATAAAACTATTGGACTTGGACTATTGTTTTACTCTTATTGTTCTATTTCTTATGTTATGAAAGCTAAGTGGCTTGTATAGGGTCCTTCGGGATTCTATATGCCATGTTACATCTATGGGGTACCCATGAGTTGTGACAAGTTTCTTGGGTTTGGCCGGGTATTACAAGAAATTTGTTGAAGGATTTTCATCCATAGCTTCCCCATTGGCTAAGTTGACTTAGGAGAAGGTCAAATTTCAGTGGTCAGATGAGTGTGAGAAAAGCTTCTTAGAACCAAAGACTAGGTTGACTAAAATTCTGGTCTTGACTCTACCAGATGGTTCAGATGGTAATGTTATTTATTGTGATACATCCAGGGTCGGCCTAGGTTGTGTGCTGATGCAGCGAGGTAAGGTTATAGCTTATGCTTCTGGACAAATTAAAGTCCATGAGAAGAACTACCCGACTCATGACCTCAAGCTTGTGGCCATAGTATTTTCCCTAAAGATATGGAAATACTACTTGTATGGTATTCATGTTGACGTGTTCATAGATCATAAAAGCCTCCAATATGTGTTCACCCAGAAAGAGTTGAATCTTCATCAGAGGAGATGGCTTGAATTCCTCAAAGACTATGACATGAATGTGCTTTACCATCCGGGTAAGGCCAATGTAGTGCTTGATGCTCTGAGCAGGCTGTCTATAGGTAGTGTAGCATATGTTGAGGAAGAAAGAAAAGAGCTAGCCAAAGATGTTCACCAGCTTGCTCACTTAGGAGTTGACCTTACGAACATGTCAGATGATGGTGTGATAGTTCAAAATGGATCAGAATCTTCATTGGTAGTAGAGTTTAAGGAAAAACAAGATAGTGATCCTATATTACTTCAGTTGAAAGGTGCAGTTCATCAATAGAAAGTTGAGGTTTTCTCCCAAGGGGGAGATAGTGTGCTTCGGTATTATGATCGCTTATATGTTCCTAATGTGGGTGAGCTGAGGCAGTAGATCCTTACAGAAGCTCTCAACTCCAGGTATTCCATTCATCTAGGTGAAACTAAGATGTACCATGATCTGCGGAAGTCTTTTAGTGGAACGACATGAAGAGGGACATAGCAGATTTTGTGGCTAAGTGTCCTAACTGTCAACAAGTTAAGGGAGAACATCAGAAACCAGGAGGTATGGCTCAAGATATTAACATTCCTACATGGAAGTAGGAAGTGATAAACATGGAATTCATTATGGGTTTACCTCATACTCGCAGACAACATGACTCCATTTGGGTGATAGTGGACAGAGTTACTGAGTTCGCTCACTTCTTGGTTGTCAAGACTATAGATTCAGTGAAGGACTACGTCAAGCTCTACATCAAAGAGATAGTCAAGTTGCATGGGGTACCCTTGTCTATCATCTCAAATAGAGGTCCTCAATTTACCTTTCATTTCTGGAAATCGTTTAAGAAAGGTTTTGGTACTCAGGTAAATCTCAGTACAACATTTCATCCGCAGACGGATGGTCAAGCAGAGCATACCATTCAGACCTTCGAGAACATGTTGAGATCTTGCGTGATCAATTTCAAAGGTAGTTGGGATGATCACCTACCTCTCATAGAGTTTGTCTATAATAATAGCTCTCATTCCAGTATTCAGATGGCCCCTTATGAGGCACTACATGGGCGTAGATGTAGATCCCCAACCTTGATAAGGCTAGATTCGGTTCATGAGGCTATGGACAAAGTTCAACTCATCAGAGATAGACTAAAGACAGCTCAGAGTTGTCATAAGTCCTATGCAGATGTGAGAAGAAGGGACCTAGAGTTCGAAATTAATGACTGGGTTTTCCTAAAGGTGTCACCTATGAAGGGGGTGATGAGATTTGGAAAGAAAGGGAAGCTCAGTCCTAGATATGTAGGTTCTCACAGAGTCCTAAAAAGAGTTGGTAATACGGCTTATGAGTTAGAGTGGCCAGCAGGACTAGCAGTGGTTCATCCAGTCTTTCACATTTCCTTGTTGAAGAAGTGTGTGGATGATCCGGCATCGATAGTACCATTAGAGAGTATAGCTGTGAAGGATAGTCTCAATTATGAAGATGTGCCAGTTGAGATTCTTGACCGTCAGGTTTGTAGGTTGAGGAATAAAGAAGTCGCTTCAGTAAAGGTCTTGTGGAGAAGTTAGTCCGTAGAGAGATCTACATAGGAAGCAGAAGCAGCCATGAAGGCCAAGTATCCTCACCTCTTTCCTTCTGATTCCATTTGCAGCTCCTTCCCTCCACATTCAAATTGTTTAGACTTCATTCGAGGACGAATGTTTCCAAGAAGGAGATATTGTAACACCACAAAACCTACCTTAGACGCTTCAACAGAAAATGAGTTGAACTAGAAAAAAAATTGGAAGACCACGAGCCCCTCCACAGGCCATGAGTCCTCACACGGTCCGCAGGGTGGGCCATGGTAGTGAAGCAGAGCCACCAGTTCTTAAGTGATGAACCACGACAGCCTTGACGGGCCGTGGTTCCGCTAACGAGCTGTGGCATGGTCCGTCGTCTTGAACCAGTAGACCCCAAGACACTGTGAGGAACCACGGTGGCCTCCACGGCCAGTGGTCCTTAATACGGTCCATGAAGGCGTCCGTAGGCTAGGCCTACCAGACCTGAAGGAAAGGTAGGGCCACGACCATGACCTAGTTGATGGGTCGTGGTCGACCCTCGTAAGCTTTTAAGTCAGGGTCGTTTGGTCTTCTCCCCTATGAATTGGGCATTGAAACTACGTCATTTAACACCTAAAAATTTCTCAAACTAAGCCTAATAATCTATTCATAACCTACTTAAAACATTCATTCTCCAAAATCCATCCAATTAGAGTGAAGAGAAGAGAAGATAAAGAGGCGCCAGTTTTCTTCAAGAACAAGCAACATTGTTCTACAAGTTTCAGCCCCGAAATCGAAGGATTTCTTCGTAGATTTCGTCACCTCGTATGTGGTATTTAACTAGTGGATTCCTTTCATCCACTAGGTCCCTAATATTCAGTCAACTCTTTGATTCTCCATATCTTGGTTAGAACTAGGGTTTCTAAATCCTTGGATATTTGTTGTGATTTAGTTGTGGTAGTATCCTTAATCGAAATAACATGTTTCTTGAAAATTTTACTTAAATCCTTGTGTGATACCCAGAACCCTAGTTTGTGTAAATTCTCTTAGTTCATGAATTTACTAGCTAAATGCTCCAGATTTCGAATGTTACATTATTAGTTTATAAATGTTGCATTCTCAGAATGCATGTCAGTATTTTGAGCTATTCAGTATTTCAGTTACATTGTGTCATATACATATTCACTTGGGAATAGACTTAGCACCGAGTTGGATGGGGCGTATACATCGGACTCCACATTTAGCTCACGTGGTTTTATGTTGATTAATAGTAGCTCCCACAGTCAGACTCTTAGTACATTTGATCAGGTTTTAGTGTATACTTCAATGTTCAGTTTAGCATGTCATGTTCATGATTATCACTTGGTCATTGCATTCAGTTTAGCTTTTAAGTAATGTTTTCAGTATTTACATTCCTTCTCAGTTTATGTCATTGCTCAGTTATTTTTTGTTCAGCTTATATATATTTGTTCAGCTTAGTATCTATATTATGCATGCTCAGTACATTCCAAGTACTGATGCATACTTTGCACTACATCCTTTCATGATGTAGGTTCAGGTACTAAGCATCCAAATCACGCTTAGATTGATTCTCAGTCCGACTTCAACAGCTTCAGTGGTGAGTCCTCATACTTTGAGGACAATAGACATGCTTTTCATTTCAGTAGTTTATTCAATTTTCAGTTTTTATTAGAGTTAGCTGGGGGGCATGTCCCAACAATTCAACTAGTTATAGGTCTTTTAGAAATAGTAGTACAATAAACTTGAATTGTTAAGTTTATCTTTCAGTTTTAATTAAACTCTTAGTATGTTTTATAGATTCAGATTAGTTGGGCATTTCCCGCTTTCAGTTATCAATTGTATTAGCTTCTTCCTAGTACATGTCTTATTAAAATTTTCTCAGTATACTTGATATATGCCAGACACATGGTTAGCTTGGGGTCACTCGTGATCCTAGGTCCCGTGTTACGTCAAGGGTAGCCTCGGGAAGTGACATAGTTGATTTAGACTGATTGAAAAAAGCTTATTCTCTAAACTATTATATGTACTCATATTTTAATCCTGATATAACTATTATGATCTGTATATGTTAATTATCGCTTTGATTTATTAATAGGTGAAATTCTAGGATGGATCAATATGTCTGGTAGATTGGATGATGAATACATATTGGTGAAATATTAAGTCAGTTGACAGAACTCATGTCTCGATATAGATATTGATGATATGCCTTTTTTAGAAGCTTATAAGTTTTCATCGTGTCAAAGCTTGCAAGTGGATTATGAATCCGACACATTAAATCTCCTCCTTGGATTAGGAAGAAATCTCTATAAATAGGGATTTTTCTAACCCTCGAAGAAAGAAAAGTTTGATATACGATACTTGCCCACCCAAGTATTGAGAGTTTAGAACTAAATTTGGGATCATTGTAGAAGATTGCAGAACTGTGGTCCAGTTTGTGGATTCGCTTGAAGGTTCTAGCTTATCGAATAGGTTGTGGATTCTCATAAAGGTATCTGCTCACACTTCAAGGGGTAAATCTTGAGTTAAATGTCATAAAGTTTATGTGTTGTAGCATAAACTACGTGTTGTTTGTTATTCATGTAAGCAGTATGATTCTAGTATGCTTCCGCTATGCATATAGTTTTCCTACGGTGTTGACAAGAGGTGAAGAGTTACGTCACTAATCCAATTGACGTCACTATTGTATCAAGTGATATGACTTATACTACTGTATCAGATGAGTCGAGTGAGGAGTCAACTGAGACTACTATAACAAATGAGTCGATTGAGGTTGTTGTACCAAGAAGAAGTGAAAGAGAAACAAAAACTGCAAGTTACCTTGATGACTTTGCCTGCAATGTTATTATAGAATAAACAGGAGGTTCATGTACTAAACCAAACTCAATGAATGAAGCATTAACTTCTCCACATTGGGATAAAGTTATGAAAGAGGAGCTGGAAACACTCAAGAAGAAATATGATACATGGAGTCTTGCTCCCATGTATACAAGTATGAATTTAGTTTGCTGGAAATGAGTGTTTCAAATGAAACGGTACAAAGCACTATTAGTATCTCTAAAAGTTACTCACAACTTGAAGGTACATATTTTAATGTAAATATTTAGTGTAGTTGTTAAGTCTGCAACATTAAGGAATACAAATGTGAGATAGTGTAGCTAGCTTCTTAAACAAATTTCTAATGCATTCATCACTATTTACATTTATGTATATGTAGGATCCACATTAGAGGTATGTTTTATCTAAGGTGGATTTCCATAATATAGCCTAATAATCCACTTTTCTTAAATTTAACAGTAACGACTACATGTATTTGTCGATTTCACATGATACCAGACCTTTCTGAATTTTGAAACTAATTTCACATAGAAGAATTGATACATGGCTTGTGCTACTTCAGTTTTACTTGTTAAAGCTTGAAGTTCAATTTTTTATCATAACTAAGTTAAATAGAAAAGAAAAACATATTAGAGACTTTCGTCCTGTTTATTGGAAGGTTATTGCAAGATTTAGCCTAAAAACATGCTTTTTTAACTACTTATATAAATAATGTTTTGTCGCTACATGAAGCTATTATAATGGTTGGAGCTGAATTCAAAGGAAATGATGCTTAACTGAAGAACAGAGTGAAGAAATAATTTGCTTTCTGTATTGCATATAGCCCAATCAGTTGGCCAAGATCATTCTAATCAACATGTAAAAATGCCATCATATTTTCCCCATCCCAAGTGCATCATATTGGGACCCTTAGGTCACTTAGATTGTTCTGTGCTAGCACCAAGATCTGTTTGATTTGGACAAGAAACTATGGTTTTGGTTACTATTGAATTTTCTAATTGATTGGGACGTTTTAGCAGGTGTATTTCTTATGTTTGCATTTGTTATGTTCGTTATAAAATTGATGCCGCATGAGCCTAAGTTGAGTGTATTAGAAGAAACTAAAGCATTAGTGACATTACTAAAATTGGGAAAACGACAGATTATTACTGTACAAATCACTTGTATGTTATATGTAGTTACAGGGTCTACACAAGCTATATGTTCATGATATTGTATATTGCTAGTGGTTCCTGTACGTATCAATGACGTATAGTGCGAGACATCCACAATTTAAAAACAACTTGTCTTACTAAGTTTAATGCTATGAGTTTAACGATATACGTACGCAAACTAGTATTGGTCTTGAAAAATTAGAGAAAGTAAACTTTAGATCAATACAAAAGAACTTGCATATTAAATAATCTTGAAATGCTATAAATTTCTAAGTAGTTATCTTCGTTAATGTAAGGGCAAAACTGAAGCTCGGCACATGGGACAATTTTTTTTGCTCAGCAACCATTGTTGATGCAGCTTGCATGATGTTTATGTCCGCATCCAAGTGTCCCAACAGTCTCTTCATGCTCAAATTCCTTGTGACATATGATACAAATCACTTCAGTTTCCGTTGGACTATTTTCTTCGTCTTTAGGTACAACAACCTGATGAGTTCATGTCTTGAAATACTCCAATATAGTCTTCTTCTCCTTTTGACCATCCATTTTGTCACCCTCATAATCATCAAAATCAATGTGAGTCGGATATTGTTCATCAAGATCATCAAAGTGGCATAGATATAGTCCTACCCTTCTAATCCAATCAATGGGAGAATCACTATTGGCATTATAATTTTGCGGATTTCTTCAATTTTGATTGTCTGACCTCAAGAAAGCATCCACCGATTCACGATCACTCAAATTAGTCATATTAATTCCACCCTCCATAATTATGTTTGGAACTTATTTGAGTTCTTGAAAGGAATACAAGTGCAGAAATAAACTTATAATAAGTTCCCAATGACATTGAAGTATTTATAGAGATTCACATATTTCCTACTTCATTAATAAGTTGTATTCCTAATTTGTATTGGAATGGGATTTGTATGGATGCGACCGGTAGTTCTATTTATGGTATTGTTGGATTTTAAAGGTGTGAATAGGAAGTGAAGGGTTGTGACTCTCCTAAAGGGTTTGTGAAATTTACGAAATGTTATGTCTTTTCTAAAGGGCTGTGGTCATTCAAAAGGTTGTGCCTTTTCCAAATGGTTATGACCTTTTTGAAACGTTGTCTCTTTTCCAAGGAGTTGTGACCTTATCAATAAGGAACAATTAACACTTTTTCATACTACCTTTTGTTGGCTATAAATAGAGAGGCTTTCACTCATTTCTATACATTGAATTCTTCCCTTTTTCTGCATACATTTCTTACAAACAAAATCGATCTATCGTGTCTGTGTGTGAGATCTCGTTGCTATATGTTTGAGTTCGTTAAATTATCAAAGTTTGAGGTGTAACACCCCTAAAAAAAATTTAGCTAAGACTCAAACCATTCTTCTTAGTGAGTGAGATTTTTCCGAGATATTTAAATTTTCTTAAGTGTTAAAGTCACTAGATGTAGCACCTTGAGTTTCAAAAAGAACTAAAGAGAACTCATTCAAGTCATTCCTAAGTTCTTTTACATTTTTGGGTAAACTTCAAATGATCATAACTTTCAACACAAGATGAGTTAGGAGACCCATAAAATATCAAATGAAAGATATCTGAGTCCTCTTTCCAACACAACCGAGTTTGCTAAATATTGAGTTTGGATGAGGGAGATATTCCCATTTGAGTTCAGCCTGTCCAGTTAAGGAAAGTTACCCGAATTAATGATGGGTATTATGATCTTGTCCTTACCTCATTAGCCTAACTTGTTTTTATTAATACTTTAGGGGTATAAAGTGACTTAGATCAGTATTTACAATTCATAAATATGCTTATGGTTTTGAGAGGAGTTCAAGAAGAGGAAACGAGGAGAAAAAGAAGAGCATTCAAGATTTTTGTGATTCTTCGAGGGATTTCGCCAAGGATCTTATCCTAAGAGGTATATAAGATTCCAAAGTGATGGGTTCGTTCACCCACACGCCAATCATGAATTAAATATTTGAATTTCATCCATAAGATTGAGTATATTTGAATTCTTGATGAATTCTTGATAAGTGTTCTTGAAGTGTTGCTTTCGTTCTTGAATTAGGATGGGTTTTTATGAGTTCTTGAGATAAACGTATGAGTTTGAGGGTTGTTTTTTAGTAGAATCTCATGTACTTCTATTAATAATGGAATCAATCAATTCTAGGTGAATTAAGATCAGAAAACAAGAAGAAAAAATTGTCGGGTTGACTTGGGGAAGTGCTGGCACGATGCGCCCCAGATGCACTCGAGGGTCTGGGGCGGCGCGCCAGCAGTGCGCCAGAATCCAGTCTCTGAAGTTCAAGGGCTGGCACCCCACACCAGCAGTGCGCCATGGTCGCCTGCCCCCACCATATTTCCCTCGTTTTCTCCGTCTAAGTTCTTTTAAAAGTGTACCTTTACTCCCTACTGATTCTAACTACTCTAAAATACATCTTAACATCGATATATCATTCATAACATGAATCATACCCCTTGAATTCATAATTCAAATTTGTGGTAGAGTTAAAAGTAAAGTCTTGAGATTTCTTTCGAGTCATTTTGAGAAGTCTTTCGCAATCTTTTAAAACTTTTTTTAAGACTTGAGTACTTGAGTATGAGGATGAGTAGAGTTGAGTTTCATTATTCAAATGAATATATGGGAACTAAGTATTCCCAAGAGCAAATGTTTTTACATTTAAAATGAGGGGAAACATTGATTTCCGAAGGAGTTCATGATGAGTTTTGAGTACTATCTCTTTCAAGAGAAATCTTTGGAGTAATAATCTCAAATTTGAGGATGAGGAAATATTTTTAAACATATGAGCTAATTTATATTTTGGGAGTAGTATTGAGCACCGATATGGGGACGAGTTTAGATTACTCAAAGTCCTCATAAACCATGTAGCCAACGTGGGTAGAAAGGGTCATACTTTTTAGATGATTTATTATTACTTTTTAAGAATAGCTTAGTTGATCCACTTAATTGAGGAGTTCTATACCTCGACAGAGTATAAGATAGTTATGGCAGCGTGTGCGAGATGTTGTATCGTCATATAGCTCACACAGATGGTTGTCGGTTAGAGAATCTCCCAACTAAGAGTTATTATTGTATTTTTTACATACAAATGAGTTGTTATTGTATTTTTACATACAATTGAGATGCTATCTATTGTTTTACAGCTTTCCATATATTGCATCGTTTATTGTTGTTTTATCCTTGATTATCTTGAGTTGAGTACCATATTGTTAAGTTAAACCCTATTTCTCTAAGTTGAGTTGAACTATGTTTCACTGAGTTGAGTATCTTATTATTGAGTTGAGTCCTATTTCTCTAAGTTGAGATGAACTATGTTTTACTTAGTTGAGTATCCAATTATTGGAGTTGAGTTTAAATTAAGCTTTTAAAGTTATTTTTGCATCATGAGTTTCCAATTTGCTTGAGTAAGTCTTCCGCTGAGTAATGAGCCAGGCCAAGGGTTCGCTTGGGAACCAACAATGATTCTCGAGTGCCAGTTACGTCCAGGGTGTAGGATCGGGCCGTGACAAACTTGGTATTAGAGCACAGAGTATAAGTGTCCTAGGGTGTCTATGAAGCCGTGTCGGTAGGGTCTTGTTTATGGTTGTGAAGGCCCCACTTCTATAAACGAGGGACTATAGACATTTAAGAAAAGTTTTCCTTCTTTCATACTCTAAACTGTGCAGTAGAACTGTGTCATAAGGAAATTATTCTAACTCATGCGTTCTCATATTTATTCGACTACCCCTCATACTAAAGGTGGTTAAAAGGTAAAGCCCAAGATCCTTATGGATTAGTTATTCTTATAAGAAGTCTTGATGAAGTCATGAGACTGCAGAGAGGCTTGAGAGAATCCTGGGAGTGAGTTAAGTGTCGAGTTCGAGGAAATGCACTCATATTCATGTAAATCATGCAATTGAGCTAAAATCAAGTTGTACTCTCTTCTCTAAGCACTGTTTCAGCTGAGATCCTTAAGAGGAAGTATGTTTAGAGCTTGGGTAGTATTTTTTCCCCTAAAATATAGTATGAATTACGAGATGATGAGCAGTAGTAGTAAAGAGTCCCCTTAAGTTAAGAGAAAAGAATGAAGAGGTATACAAATCTATGGAAGGGAGATAGTGATAGGGCAGATTATGTTATTGCAATCATGCACCTATTTAGTTATAAGTGATGAGTTCCTTTATTTGTGGAATAAGGAATAACAATGTTGTAGAGAGTTCTTCATAGAAGGAAGGGAAATAGTTACTAGTCAGGATGAGATAGAGTATACTTGTAACCAGAATAGAGGGTAGACGAAGAGCTAATGAATCCTACTTTTCATGAGATCTTAGTGGGTGACTGTTTCTTGACTTTTCTGGTAGTCGCAAGTAGTATAAGGTGTAAGCAATTATATTGATATTTGTGTTTAATACTAGACACTAAGCTGGAATTTGAGATGAGTGTCTTGATCAAAATATGGTGTTAGTTTTGAGATATGATCTGGTAGGTTTGACCTGAAATAGGTGAGGAGATCAAAGTGGTACCTTGCAATGAAAATGAGGTATTATGACCCATAGAGGAGAGGAATGAAGGTAAAGCAATAAGAGGTACACCCGAGGTGGTATGTGGCCAAACGAGGTCCCAATTGGGGTTATGATTTTTATGTGTGCCTAGACTGTATAATTAAGCTGAAATTATGCGATAGGCTGGCACAAGTGTAATTTTTCTAAAGAGTTAGATAAAACAGCCTTAAGAGCCAATGAGAAGAGGTTAAGAGAAGCATCTTAGAAAGAGGTCTTAGTACTGGCTTATGGAGAGTTCGGTAGTCTTGAGGTAAACTTTTGTCGATTATTAGAGTAAAGGGGATGTAGACTAGTTTAGAGATGATGGAATAGGTCCATAGCTTTCAAGTGTTAGCTTTAGACCTAAGGGGGATATGATAAGACGATAAATAAAGTTGAGTGTTGAGAATAAGATCGTAATGAGTTCAAAAGAGCATGGGAGATATCTTTTTCAGAGGTCCTTTTAGTAGTGGAATGATGTTATAAGGAGAAGATTAATGTTCTCATCGTGATAATGATGGTGTGATATTTCCACCTAAGGTTATAAATGAGGAGTAAGAGGAGGATGAGGTTTTACTATGAGAAATAGTTAAATGAGAGCCTGTAGTTGGTTCCGAGTAGTAATACGAGAAATTCTAGTTGGTATGGCAGAGATGATGAGAGAATGAGAACTTCTTAAGGAGCTGGTTAATAGGAGTCCTTGAGTTGTTAGAGTACTAAGCTTAAATGTGGTCGTAAAGAGAAATATTCTTGGGATGAGATTCCCTATAGAGAGGTATAGAACCAGAACCTAAGGATTTGGGTTAAGCTTGAATATAGTAAGAGTGTGCCGTTAGACTTAGGCCTTGGTAAGAGAAGTTATGTACCCTTGTGGGAGCTATGAGTTGCAGCCAATGATGCATGGTATTCCTATTCTTACTTCATGCCCAGACACCCTTTGTTCAGATAAGGTAACCTCAGAGAGAGATTGACTATGTCCACAACAATATCGTTCTTGATTTAGGTGCTATAGAAGGTTCCAACTCTTGGTATGAATTTATCCAACCTGTGTTAGTAGGCAAGTTCATGAGTCAGAGGAGATGGAAAGAGTAACCCCGTTCCATACCCAGTCCAACCGTCGTTCGAGGACAAATGATCCCAAGGGGGAGATAATGTAACACCCAAAAAAAAATTGAGCTAAGACTCGAACCATTCTTCGTAGTGAGTGAGATTTTATCGAGAAATTTAAATTTTCTTAAGTGTTAAGGTCACTAGATGTAGCACCTTGAGTTTCAAAAAGAAGTAAAGAGAATTCATTCAAGTCATTCCTAAGTTCTTTAACTTTTGGGTCAACTTCAAACGACCATAACTTTCAATACAGAATGTGTTAGGAGACCCATACGATATCAAATAAAATATTTCTGAGACCTCTTTCCAATGCCACCAAGTTTGCTAAATTTCAAGTTTGGATGAGTGAGATATGCTCATTTGAATTTAGCTTGTCCAGTTAAGGAAAGTTACCCAAATTATTGAGGGATATTTTGGTCTTTTCCTTACCCCACTAGACTAACTCGTTTTTAGTACTCCCTTCGTTTCAAAAAGAATGACCTCCTTTCCTTTTTAGTTTGTTTCAAAAAGAATGACCTCTTTCCTTTTTTGGTAACATTTTATTTTTACCTTTCCACGTGGCATTTGTAAGACCAAAAGATTAAGGGTAATTTTGTACATTTGACATAACTTTAATTTAGGACCACAAGATTCAAAAGTCTTCTTTAATTTCTTAAACTCCGTGCCAAGTCAAACAAAGCCACTCTTTTTGAAATGGAGGGAGTAATATTTTAGGGGTCTAAACTGACTTCGATTAGTTTTCAAAATTACTAAATACACTTAGGGTTTTGACAGGAGTTCAAGAAGAGGAAAATAGGAGAAAAGGAAGAGCGTTCAAGATTTTTGCGATTCTTCGAGGGATTTCTCAAGGATTTTATCCTAAGAGGTATGTAAGCTTCCATAGTGATGGGTTCGTTCACCCACACGTTAATCATGATTTAACTATTCAAATTTCATCCATAAGATTGAGTATATTTTAGTTCTTGCTGAATTCTTGATAAATGTTCTTGAAGTGTTGCTTTCGTTCTTGAATTAGGATGGGTTTTTATAAGTTCTTGAGATAAACGTATGATTTTGAGGGTTGTTTTTAATAGATTCTCGTGTACTTGTATTGGGTAATTGAATATAAGGAAAACTTGAGGAAATCAATCGATTCTAGATGAAAAAGGATCAGAAAATGAGAAGAAAAATATGATGGGTCGACCTTGGGAGAAGCAGGCGCAGTGCACCCCAGATGTACCAGAGGGTCTGGAGCGCACCCATAGTGTGCCAGAATCCAGTCTTTGAAGTTCAGGGGCTAGCGCCCCGCGCCAGCAGTGCGCCATGGTCGCCTGCCCCCACCTTTTTTCCGTCGTTTCCAACGTCTAAGTTCTTTTAAAGTGTACTTTTACTCCCTACTGATTCTAACTACTCTAAACTACACCAAAACATCGAGATATCATTCATAACATGAATCATACCCCTTGACTTCATAATTCAAATTCAAGGTAGAGTTAAAAGTAAAGTCTTGAGAGTTCTTTCGAGTCATTTTGAGGAGTCTTTTATAATCTTTTAAACCTTATTTTAAGACTTGAGTACTTAAGTATGAGGATGAGTAGAGTTGAGTTTCATTTCTCAAAATGAATATATGGGAACTAAGTATTCCCAAGAGAAAATGTTTTTACATTTAAAATGAGGGGAAACACTGATTTCTAGAGGAGTTAATGAGCAGTTTTTAGTACTATCTTTTTTAAGAGAAATCTTTTGAGTAATAATCTCAAAGTTGAAGATGATAAAAAAAATTTAAACATATGATCTAAGTTATATTTTTTGAGTAGGATTGAGCACCGATATGGGGACGAGTTTAGATAACTCAAAGTCCTCATAAACTATGTAGTCAACGTGGGTAGAAAGGATCATACTTTTTAGATGATTCCTTATTGTTTTTCAAGCATCGCTTAGTGGATCCACTTAGCTAAGAAGTTCTATACTCCGGTAAGGTATAGGATAGTTTTGGCAGCGTGGGCGAGATGTTGTATCTTCACATAGCTCATAATAGTGGTTATCGGTTATAGAATCTCCCAGATAAGAGTTATTACTGTATTTTTACATACAAATGAGTTATTATTGTATTTTTACATACAATTGAGTTTCTATCTATTGTTTTAGAGCTTTCCATATATTGCATATTTTATTGTTGCTTTATTCTTGAGTATCTTGAGTTGAGTACCCTATTGTTGAGTTGAGCCCTATTTCTCTAAGTTGAGTTGAACTATGTTTCACTGAGTTGAGTATCTTATTATTGAGTTGAGCCCTATTTCTCTTAGTTGAGTTGAACTATGTTTCATTGAGTTGAGTATCTTATTATTGAGTTGAGCCTTATTTCTTTAAGTTGAGTTGAACTATGTTTCACTGAGTTGAGTATCTTATTATTGAGTTGAGCCCTATTTCTCTGAGTTGAGTTGAACTATGTTTCACTGAGTTGAGTACCTTACTATTGAGTTGAGCCCTATTTCATTGAGTTGAGTTAGTTGAGATGACGTAAGTATGTTTCTTTTCCATCCGTTCAAGCTTATGCTTAAGATTTAGATTTCCCCTTACATGCTCGTACATTTCATGTACTAATGTCATTTGGCCTGCATCTTTTATGATGCAGATACAGGTATTTAGGTTCATCAACAGAAGCTTTGTTGATACCACTTGCATTTCTAGATAGCTATGGTAAATCTCCTTGCTTCCGGAGGGTTCCATTTTTACTTTTAGTTTGTTAACATGTCGTGGGTCTTGTCCCGATAATCCTTCTATAATAGTAGACGCTTCATAGATAGTTTAAAGGTCGAGGAGTCTATCATTATTCCCTTGTGGTTGTAAAGTTTTTGAGTTCATGAGGCATTTTACTTATACTTGTTAAATTATTTTCAGACAATTATTGGAGTTGAGTTTAAATTAAGTTTTTAAAGTTATTTTTGCATCATGAGTTTCCATTTTTCTTACGTAAGTTTTCCGCTGAGTAATGAGCCATGTCAAGGGTTTGCTTGGGACCAACAATGATTCTTGAGTGCCAATTACGTCCAGGGTGTAGGCTTGGGGCGTGACATGAGGTATCACTACTTCTTTAATGGTTAATCCATTTTATCTTGGGAGGAATTAATCTACAACCTCTGGTACTTGAGGTGATTTAATTTTCTAAGGACACACAGTGGGTTATGTGGACTCGGATAGTTCTTTTCGTTTTCTTTTCTTCTCTTATTTTTTATGGTTTGTTAATTTGAATACAGAAGATAACAAGCTTAAGAAATTTAATTCCCTCACAAGTTTTGTGGTAAAGAAATTATTTTTATTTTTTGTGTTCTCTTTGTTCGAAAAAAAAAAGAGAAAGAGAATTATTTATCATATGATAAAAATATTTGGGATGGATTTTCTGTGTTCTCTTTGTTTAGAAAAAAATAGAGAAAGAGAATTATTTTATCATATGATAAAAGATATTTGGGATGAATTAGTACTATTTTGATATATTAGAGTGTATTTTCTGTAGTAAGTTTTCCTTGGATGGGTAAGATTATTATTTTTTCTTCCCAAGTGTATTCAAGCATTGCACTCCTTTAGTATTCTTTTCAATGAGAAGTATTTTGTGCATAAACGCTAAGATGTGCACTTTAATTATTTTTCTTGTATTTTTGGTTATACATAACTATGAGAAGAAGTAAAGAATTGTCACGCCCCGAGCCTACACTCTGGGAGGGACTGGCACTCGAGAACCATTGATGGCCCCAAGCGAACCCTTGGCCTAGCTTAACTGTTAGCGGAAGACTTAAATAACAAGAAAACAGTCTCAATGATAAACTTAGTCAATAAACTTAGAATGTCTTAAAAGAAACATTCAACTAGCCAAAATGGCAACGCAAGTCTCAACATCAATACTAAAATGGAAAAGACACATGACCTAACAATAACTAACTGTCTATGAAGCGTCTAACAATTGAAATGGACATCGGGACAAGACCCACGACATCCTAAAGAACTAGAATATTGAAAAACAATAAAAGGGGATCCTCCAGAAGTGAGAAGGCTCACCAACAACTCTAAAGCTCAACTGGATCAATGATGCGTTGGATGTTGATCCTGGTTACCTGTATCTGCATCATAAAAAGATGGAGGCCAACTAACATCAGTAAATTGAATGTACGAGCATGCGAGGGGAATTCTAAAGCAAGACATAAGGTTGAAAAGGAACTGAAAGAACATACCTTGTCTCAACTCAACTCAACTCATTTCAATATAAAGTAGTAATATAAATGCAATATAAAGAAAAGCTTTTAAAACATGTGGATAACAACTCTGTGTATTGAAAAATACGATATTACTCAGTTTCTATGCAAGGATATAATTTAAACTCTGTTGTATATGAAAATACAAGGTAAACTCTGTGTATATAAGAATACAAAATATCTTTGTGGGAGTTTATCTAACCGACAACCATCACTATGAGTTATGTCAGCGTTTTGCCTCACGCTGCTAGGGCCGTCCTATACCTTGTTGGGGGTAAAGAACCTAATTACTAAGTGGATTCACTAGTCTATTCTAAAAAGCACTAAGGAATCATTTAAAAATTATGACACTTTTCTACCCATGTTGGCTACACGGTTTATGGAGACTTTGAATTATCTGAACTCAAGCTCGTCCCCAAATCGGTGCTCAATACTTCTCCCAAAAATGTAACTAGCTCATATGTTTAAAACCATAACTCTTTCTGTGGTTTGAGATAATTATTCAAAAACTAGTTCAAAGGCTCTCTTGGAAATCAGTGTTTCCTCACTTGCTTAAATATGAAAACATTTACTCTTTTCTCAAAAACTAGCTCAAAGGCTCTTTTGGAAATCAGTGTTTCCTTTCTTGTTTAAATGTGAAAACATTTACTTTTTGGGAATATATACTTCCCATATACTCTTTTGAAGAAAATGAAGTTCATTTGTGACTCTTTATTCAACTCAAAACTCAAGTCTTAAAACAAGTTTAAAGCATTTGTAAAAGACTTTCTGAAAACACTCTAAGAAATCTCTAGACTTGGCTTTTAACTTTCCTTGAATTTGAATTTATGGATTCAAAGTTATGATCATGTTTATGGATGATCTCATTATGTTTAGACGTACCTTAGAGTGTAGGAAACATAGGTACGATTCAAGGGAACTTGAACGGAAAGAAGTGAGAATGGTAGAGGACCTGGCGACCCTAGCGTACTGAGTGGCGCCGGGCGCAAAAGCCTTAACTGCAGAACCAGGGTTGGGGCACACTGAGTAGCGCGGCACCCCAACCCTTTTCCCCAAAATTTTGCCGAATTTTTTATGCTCATTTTTCTACCCTAATTCGTCTAGATTCAATTGGTTTCTTCCCCCAAACACTTAGATTCGAATACCCAACCAAAATATACAAGAATCCACTCAAAAACTACTTTAAACCTCATCAAATTAACTCAAGAACTCAACAATCAAGATCCCAATAGAAACTTCAACAAAATCCATCAAGAACTTAATTTCTGTACTTCAAGAACATAAATACGCTGAATTAAATCATGATTGGAGCATTGGTGAACGAACCTAATGCTATGTGATCTCAAATACCTCGTAGGGATTATCTCTTGGCGAAATCCGCAAGCAAAACTCAAGAACACGATGAACCTTGGCCTTTCTCCTCTTTTCTTCTCTTTTCTCTTCTCGCAAAGCCCTAGTGTAATTTTTCAAAGTGTAAACTGAAAAAAATCAGTTTAAACCCCAATTGAATTACTAAAAATGAATTAAACCAATTTTGCAGGGAAATGACCAAAATACCCTCTTAAATCCAGGTAACTATCCTTAACTGGACAGCACGACTTCGATCGGGCATATCTCCCTCATACGAGCTTGAAAATTAGCAAACTCGATGGCGTTGAAAAGATAATTTAAAGACCTTTCATTTGATATCTTATGGCACACCTAACTCATCTTGTACTGAGAGTTATGGTCTTTTGAAGTTGACCTAAACTCATACTTAACCTAACTTTGCTAAGTTTCAGATTTTCATTCTTTCCAAAAATGGTTCTTTCTAATTCTTGCTCCTTCAAATAGCGGGGTGTTACAAGAACCGAATGTAGTTTCCCAATAATATTTGAACATAAGTGTAGTTTCTCATTGAATTCAGTGCCTTCTAAGGAAAATTGAAATATGATGGAAACTAGGAAAGGAAAAAAAAATAGAAAGAAAATTGACTTGGATGGAATCATTCACTACTAAAAAACTGTCAAAAATCGACGGATGGAAAAGCAACGGACGGCGTCACACCTAAAAGCGACGCAGATTGCGATAGTGTCCATCGCTTTTGAATAAAAATAATTATTTTTAGATTTTTTTTACAAAAAGCGACGGACAACATCTCTTAGTCCATCGCTTTTTTCGTGTTTTTTTGCGCCAAATATATATGTAATTTATAATTAATTATTTAATACAGGTAGAGACGTTGTCCGTCGCTTTTTATTAAAAATAATTATTTATAAATTTAAAAATAACCACGCTATCCGTCGCTTTCTATTAATTGTTATTTAATAATTATTTTTTAAAGAAGCGATGGACAACATCTTTATCTCCGTCGCTTCTTGGTCAAGATAGATGATCAAATATTTTTTTAAAAGTGACCGACAGTGTCGCTTTGTCCGTCGCTTTTTGGTCAAAATCTTGGTCAAACATTTAAAAGAAAAAGAGATGGACATAGAGACGTTGTCCTCGCTTTCTTTAAAATATCAGGATACCCAGATGGGTTTTTTCCCTATTCTTCTTCTCTTCCTTCTCTCTAAAATTGCCCCAAGCCCTTGCTGTCGCCGACTAGCTCCCTCTCCATTGTCTCTAATTTCTCCTTTAATTGAAGGTTAGGGTTTCTTTAAATTAGTTTTAAATTTTTGATGTATGATTTTGTTAATTAGAGAATGAATTTGTGTTTTGGATTGAATGATTGATTGTGTTTGTTAGAAAATGAATTAGGTTTTTTTTTATTTTAGTATTAGTTTGAATTTGGAAATCTTTAATTTGATTGTGAATTGGGATTTTTTAAAATCTAATTGTTAGTTAGTAAATTGTTAATTTGAAGTTAGAAGTTAGTAATTGATGAAGTTTGAATGTCACGAACATATATAGGATGAATGTTTGAATGTGATGAATATAAGAGAGTTTTTTTTTAATTAGAACTTGAATATATATATATATATATAACTAATTTTTAAATTAGAAGTTTATATATGACTAATTTTATAGATTACAGATATGAACTTGAATTAATTAGAATTAACTTGAACTAGAACTTGAAACTTAAAACTTGAATATATATAACTAATTCTTGGATTTGGGAATTAATTAATATCTCTGGTGAAATATTCTCAAATTCGATGGAATAAGATAGGATATTCGAAAAAGATAGCATCAGCACCGCCAGAACCTTACAATTGCCTACCTTGATCCGGTGATCATGGCCGCCAAGGCCAGTGGCCAACCTCCCCCTGAGGTAGGGCTACTTTCCCCAACTGTCACGCATGCCTCCACTCTGATCCAACCTAAATCAAAAAATAAACCTATACCTTTGAAGACCATCTCATACATGCATGGAGAACCACAAGTAATATGGGAACAAGAGGAAGTGAATCAGATGATCATCAACAACAATCTGGAATATGCTGTGATTGGAAATTTTTCGTATAGATGGCCTGAGATTCAAGAGTTACGTAAGCTAATTCCCAAACAATGTGATTTAAAAGGAGAATGCAATATTGGTCTATTGAGTAATAGACATGTACTGATTAGGGCCACACTGTTGGAAGACTATGTACACTTACTATCTAAACTGGCTTTCTACATCACGCAAAGGAAATATTCCTACCTTATGTGAACTTTGAAGTGGGTTCCTATGTTCAACCCGGAGGAAGAAACGTCCACAGCAATAGCATGGATCTCCTTCCCGTCTCTTCCCCCAAATTTCTTTGGACAAGAAGCCGTATTTTCATTAGCAGTGGCAGTGGGCAAGCCATTGCAGGTGGATATGGCCACCAAAAATCAGACGAGCCAAGTTCTGCACGAGTGAAGGTAGAGGTAAATCTGTTAAGAGAGTTCCCTAAGCACATTAAAATTGGGATGTGAAGGAGGAATAAGGAAGTCATGGAAAAATGGATTCGCATCAAATACAATTATGTTCCAAAATATTGTAAAACATGTATGATTCAGGGTCATAACGAGCAACAATGCTATGTGGAACATCCGAAATTGTACCCAAAAAAGGAGAAGGCTGATTTAGGCGTGGGGAAGATGAGTTCAATATAGAAAGGAGACCGAGGAGGACGATGACATGGACTATATTCAACAAATTAGTAAGGCAGGAAATTTATCTCCAAGGCATACTAACAGTTTAAAGAATGGAGAAAAGAAAGGTCGTCCAACTACCACTAGAGGTGAACACAAGTAGTAATAGAGATAAGATGTCCAATAGTGATCAATGATAGAGAAAATATTGTTTTGGAATATTAGATCCGTTAATACTCAGAAATATTTCGAGAGGCTAATGGATTTAAATAGAAGACATCACTACTCATTCATAGCTCTAATGGAACCTTTTCAAGATCCAATAGAAATAGATCAGTACAGAAGAAATTTGGGGTTTAGCCATGCAGAAGTAAATACTTTGGGGAAAATTTGGGTTTTTTGGAGAGAAGATTAGGTAGGAAGTATAATATTATATTCGATTCAGCAAGTCACTCTGAAGTTTAGCAAGCATAATAAAAGTTTCCTTATCTTAGCAGTCTATGCTAGATGTAATATGATGGACAGACTTGAATTATGGGAAGAATTGGAAAGCATTGGGGAAGGTGGACAGGTACCTTGGATTATAGGGGGTGATTTCAATGTCATCCTAAATGAAGAAGAAAAGTTGGGAGGTTTAAGCTTCACTCAAAACGAAGCTATGGATTTTGCGCTTTTCATCAACAATTGTGGTTTGACAGATCTAAAGTTTATGGGAAGCAAGTATACTTGGTGGAATGGGCGAATAGAAGAAGATTGCATCTTTAAGAGGTTGGATAGGGTTTTAGTGAATCAGGTCTTCATGGAGATATTCCCATCATCAAAGGTCCATCATCTGATCAGACAGGGATCCGATCATGCACCACTACACATGTGTTGTAATTCTGAAACTAAACCAGTGATAAAGCCACTTAGATTCTTAAACTTTTGGACAAAGAACCATCAATTTAAGGAGATTGTATCACAAAATTGGACAGTGGATTTTGTTGGCAACCCTTTTGTAGTCTTTCAGGCAAAGCTAAAGAAAGGAAAGATGGCCCTAGCAGCTTGGAGCAAGGAGGTATTTGGTAATGTATTTCATCAAATTGCCATATTAGAAGATGCTATAAAGGTAAAAGAGATTCAACTTGAAATACAGCCCTCAGACAGAAATAGGGTTGAGCTGCACGGAAGCTGAATTGAAAAAATACTTTAGATTGGAGGAAGAATTTTGGAAGCAAAAAACAGGGATGAAATGGTTTGCAGAAGGAGACATGACAAAATTCTTTCATTCATACGTAAAGGGGAGGAGGAAAAAACTTCATATAGCGGAAATTGAAAATGACCAAGGGGTCACAATACAATCTAATGAGCATATTGGAGTGGAGGCCGTGAAGTTTGTTTCAGAACAATTCAAGGAAGACAGCCTAGAAAGGGACAACTCAATGTTAGAACACATTACGCGGAGTATCACAGAATTTGAGAATAAGGAAATGGAGAAATTACCAGAGCCAGAAGAAGTTAAAAGGGTGGTATTTGAGTTAAGTGGTAGTAGTGCGTGTGGTCCGGATGGCTTCTCTGGACTTTTCTTTCAATGTTGTTGGGATATAGTGGGTGAAGACGTTATAAGTATGGTGAGAGCATTTTTTGTGGGCATGAACTGCCTAAATATGTCACACACACTAACTTGGTTTTGATTCTTAAAATAGAGGTGGTCAAGAGATTCTCAGATCTGCGTTCCTAAGTTCATTCACGAATAAAATAATCTCCCGATTGTTACATGAAAGGATGATTTATGTTTTGCCAAAAATCATTTCTAATACGCAATTCGGGTTTGTAAAAGGGAGGAGTATCACAGAAAACATATTATTGGCTCAAGAGATTATCAGAGATACATTTGAGGAATAAACATATTAATGTGGTGGTAAAGCTAGATATGGCTAAGGCATACGATAGAGTGTCATGGATATTCCTGACCAAAGTCCTGAGGAAATTTGGTTTCTTTGAAGTAATTATTGACATGATATGGCGACTAGTTTCAAACAACTAGTACTCAGTGCTTATAAATGGTAGATCTCATCGCTTCTTCCAATCTACCAGGGGTTTAAAACCAGGAGACTCGTTGTCCCCAACCTTGTTTATCATTGCGGCAGAAGTCTTAGCTAGAGCACTTAACAGGTTACATAAGGATGAAGAATTCAAAGGTTTTGGATTGCCAAAGTGGAGTCCTCCAATTAATAACTTGTCTTATGCTGATGACACAATTCTATTTTGCTCAGGAGATAGAAAGTCAATAATTATGATGATTCAGGTACTAAGGGATTATGAGAACACCTCTGGGCAAATGATCAACAAATCGAAGAGTTTCTTTTACATACATGATAAAACTCCCCTGATAGTGGCAATTAGAATGAGAAGACTGACGGGTATTCGACAAGGGAGTTTTCCATTCATATATCTGGGATGCCCAGTCCATTATGGAAGAAAGAATTCTGGGTATTTTGAAGAATTAGTAAGGAAAATCGCTAGGAGAATACTCACATGGCATAACAGATTCTTGTCTTTTGGGGGGAAATATGTACTAGTTAACCATGTTTTACAATCTATTCCAATGTACATGTTATTTGCAATGAACCCACCCAAAAAGGTAATCGAGCAAATACATCAAATATTTGCAAAATTCTTTTGGGGTAAGGTGGGTGGTGTTAATGGAAAACATTGGGTAGCTTGGGAAGAGATGTGTTACCCAAGGAAGGAAGGTGGAATTGGATTCAGATCCCTGCATGATGTAAACACTGCTATGTTTGCGAAGCTTTGGTGGAATTTTTGAGTTTTGACAAACTCCATTTGGGGTAAATACATATGGAACAAATATTGCAAGAAGTTGCATCCTGTAATTGCTCGAAATACAGGGGCCTCACATGTTTGGAGGAAAATGATCATTGTTTGAGACGAGATTGAACAAGATATATGGTGGCTGGTTAAGGCTGGAAATTCCAGTTTCTGGTTTGATAACTAGACTCAACAAGGGTCCCTATATTTCACAGAAGAGGGGACAATTAGAGAAGAAGATTTGGAAGTGAAAGATTTTATTATTAATGGAGAATGGAATACACAAAAACTATTGTCCTATATTTGTGAGGAGATGGTCATGTATATCACACAGAATATTAAGCCTTTCACAAATGAAGAATGTATTGATAAGGCCTGGTGGCTTGGGAACAAGCAAGGACAGTTCACAGTGGGATCAACTTTCAATAATTTAAGGAGGAAAAGAGGGGAAGTGGAATGGGTGCGGAATATCTGGATAAAGGGCCTTCCTTTTAAGATAGCTTTCTTTCAATGCAGAATTTGGAGAAGGAGAATAGCAACTGATGACAATCTTAAAAGGATGAGGCTCCATGTGGTTTCCAAATGTTATTGCTGTGAGAGAGGAGACATGGAGACCATGACTCATCTATTTCTAACGGCTTCCATAGCCCAAAAGCTATGGAAGCAGTTTCCTTCTTGTGCAGGGATAAACATTGAAGGACTACACCTTCAAAATCTCATAGTAAAGTGGAGGGAACACAAGGCATCCAACAAATTAGAACAAGTGTTAAAGGTTGTCCCAGCTATTATTATGTGGGAATTATGGAAGAGGCGAAATGCAATAAGACATGGAAAGGGATACTCTTTCAACAAGATGAGTTATCAATATCACATGACAATATTCCAGTTGATAAGAGTTAGGTTCCCCTGGCTTAAGCAAGTCCCAAATCAATGGATGGACATGGTGGATATGCTACAGATATACAAACCTATTCTTTACTTTCATATAGTGAGCTGGAAGCCACCGGAGGAGGGATGCATAAAGTGCAATACTGACGGGGCTAGCAGAGGAAACCCAGGGCAGAGTACATATGGATTCTGTATTAGAAACAATGAAGGAGATCTAATTTATGCAGAATCACATAACATAGGACTGGCTACGAACATGGAAGCAGAGGCTACAACTATATAGAAGGCATTACAGTTTTGCCTCAGTCAGAACTACCAACAGGTAAACCTGGAAACAGATTCTCTTGCATTGAGAAATATATTGGCCCATAACTGGAAAATCCCATGGGAACTGGTCGAATTGGCAGAAGACATACAAGTGATCATATCAAAAATGAATGTCATAATCAGGCATATTTTTAGGGAACCTAACCAGTTGGCAGACTACATTACAAGTTTAGCTATGGACAAAGAGGAAAAACAGCAATTCCAGCACTACAATCAAATACCAAGCACGGGAAGGAGAATTCTTAATATTAACAAACACCAAATTCCTTCACTCATAGTTAAAACAAGGAAAATCAACATAATCAATTACGACTAACATGCTCAAAATTGACATAAATGGTTCATACTCTGCTTCGAGTTCTCTCAGAACTCATACACCTAAACCGGGTAGCACAAGAAAAGCTAAGAGGTCAAAATACATACCTCTGTAAGCTGTCTTGAATGTCCATGGAGAGAACCACACATTAAGGAGATTTATCACCCAAAAAAAAAGAAGGAGAAGACTGTGGTTGGGGTCACAATGAGGAACATCTTCAAATGGGAGGAATGGACAAAGAGGAGGAAGAAGATTCAAATTAGGAAACTCAATTTTTAGGGGACTTATCGTTTTATATACCTGAGCTGGTCGCTTTTGGACTGCTCAGGTCATTTATTATTGTTTTGTATGGTTAGTGGGCCTTTTGGGCTCCACCAGATGAATTTTAATAAAAGGACCATGAGTCCAAAATTCAAAAAAAAAAAATCTTGGATTTGAAGTTTATATACAACTAATTTTAGAATTAATTTGATATGAACTTGAACTTAGAACTTGAATATAACCAATTCTTGGATTAGAAATTTATATATAACTAAGTTTATAAATTCTATATGAATTATCTTGAATTTAGAACTTGAACTAATTGAACTTAATTAGAATTTGGATATATAACTAATTATTGGATTTGGAATTTATATATAACTAATAACTTTTATAATAGAAACTTGAATTTAGAAATTGAACTTGAACTTGAAGTTGGTCTTGAACTTGAATTTATAATTAATTAGAACTTAATAATTAAACTTAATTAATACTTTGGACTTAATTTATAATAACTTTGACTTAATTATAATTAACATAATTAATACTTTGGACTTAGTTTATAATAACTTGGACTTAATTTATAATACTTTGAAATCTTAAACTTAATTAAAATTTATGAATTATTTAAGCTTGAACTTTGTAGATCTTGAAATGTAGTATTTATGAACTAATTAATTAGATATATAAGTAATAATAATATAATTATTAAGTAATTATTATAAATATATATTAACAATGAATTAATGTAGTAAAATTATTATTAAATTTAATTTATAATATAATTGAATATCTATATTTTTGTAGATGGATCATCGTTTGTGGATGTATAATATGCATTATGAAACTGGTACTAGTTTGAAACCTGAGTTTATTGATGGTGTTAGAGATTTTATTGAACGTACAATGACAATTGACATTTTCAAGAATAATGGATTGGTTAGGTGTTCTTGTAGTGCATGTGAGTGCTTAAATTTTTTTTAACTAGATACAGTTATGGTTCATTTATACCGTAATGGATTTAAGCCTATATATTTTGTATGCATTGATCATGGAGAAATGGATTGGATAGTATGTTTTATAATTCAATGCATGTGCATGAATATAATATGCTTGCACCACATGGTCAAATTATGGTTGAACATGATAGGGTTCATGAAATGATCAATGATGCTTTCGGGTTCAAGGTGGGATGGAGCCCGAACAATATTTTGATGAAGCTCATAATGAAGAAGCAAGACGCTTTTATGATCAATTAGAAGAGTCTAGTCGTCCACTATGTGAATGGAGTCCGCATTCTGCCTTGTCAGTTATGGTTAGATTAATGAATATTAAATCAGATTGGAATGTTCCTAATGCGGCTATGGACTCAATGGTTGATCTTTTGGGTGAACTAGTTAATCCGGAGTTTAATATACCTAAGAACTTCTATCAAGCAAAGCGTTTGGTTTCCAAGTTACGATTGACGTATGATAGAATTCATTCTTGTGTTAATGGCTACATGTTGTTTTACAAGACTGTTAGAGAATTAGAAAATTGTAAGTTTTGTGGACATGCTTGTTATAAGAGGAGCTAGAAAGATGGTCCCAGTTAAGACGATGCATTATCTACCTCTCATTCCTAGGTCGATGAGGTATGCCCCCACATATGAGATGTCATCGTGAATATAGAAGGTCGTCGGGTGTCTTGTCTCATCTATCTGATGGTGAAGCATGGAAGCATTTTGATAATGTATATCCTGATTTTGCTAGTGAACCAAGAAATGTTAGATTGAGGTTGTGTGCAGATGGCTTCACACCATTATCTAATGCTGCTTCGCCTTATTCATGTTGGCCAGTATTTCTTACTCCATATAATATTCCTCCTGAAATATGCATGACCAGTTCCTACATCTTTCTAAGTTGTGTTATTTCAGGTCCCCGTAATCCAAAAAGTTTGATTGTTGTCTATCTACAACCATTGATAGATGAGCTCAAACAATTGTGGTTTAAAGGCGTTTTGACTTATGATATATCAACTAAGCATAATTTCATTGTGTGTACTTCTTTAATGTGGACTATTAATGATTTTCCTGTATACGGAATGTTGTCTTGTTCGATGACAGCTGGAAAGCTAGCATATCCGTATTGCATGGAAAATATTAAGGCATTCACTTTAAAGCATGGCAAAAAAAATGCATGGTTTGATTGTCATCGCCAATTCTTGCCAATGGACCATGAGTTTAGAAAGATGAAAAATGCATTTAGGAAAAATAAGGTTGAAAGTGACCCCCCCACCTCCACTACTCATAGGGCATCAAATTTGGGAGAGAGTTTCTCAATTACATAAAGTTACAGAAGCTTCACCTTTTGGACTTCCTGGATATGGTGCTGAACATAATTGGACCAAACAAAGCATATTTTGGGACTTGCCATATTGGAAGGACAATCTGCTACGACATAATCTTGATGTGATGCACATTGAAAAAAATTAGTTTGACAATTTCTTTAACACAGTGATGGAAGTTAAGGGTAAGACAAAAGACAATCCAAAAGCTAGAATGGACATAAAGGAATATTCTACGAGAAAAGAGTTATGGTTGCAGGAATTACAAAATGGTAAAATAGTTAATCCCAAAGCCAGCTTTTCATTCACATTAGATGAGAAACGTGAAATTTGTGAGTGGGTTAAAAATTTGAGGATGCCGAAGGGCTCTGCTTCGAATTTAAGAAAGCAGACAGATATGAATGAAGGAAAATTGATAGGTATGAAAAGTCGTGATTTTCATGTGTTCATGGAAACTTTAAGTCCTAACGCTTTTAGCCATCTACCCGAAAGGATGTGGAAACAAATCACATAGACAAGTCTTTTTTTAAAGATTTGTGTTCTGGAAAATTGTTGGTGAGTAGTTTAGACATGATGGAGGAAAATATTCTTGTTATTACTACTAAGATGGAGAAGATATTTCCATGTGGTTTCTTTGATGTGATGGAGCATCTTCCAATTCACCTTATACAAGAGGCATGCCTCGGAGGTCCGGTTCAAACAAGATGGATGTATCCATTTGAGAGGTATCCATTTGAAATATTCACTAAGTTATATACATTGACCAAGTCTTTTATTAAATATATATATATATATATATATATATATACATATATACATGCAGAAAAATTAACAGTTCCAAGCAAACAATTAAGCAAAGGGGAAAGATCAAAGGATCAGTTGTTCAAGGTCATATTATGAGAGAAACTGGTGATTTTTATTCTTATTACTTTGGTGATGATGTGTCATGTAGGGGAAACAGGCCCAATCGCAATGATGAAGGAAATATTGATCCTTCATTTCCACCGATATCAATTTTTAATCAAAATGGTCTAGGATCTAAAAAATGTGGAAAGCGAGGCTTCACTGAAATGGAAATGCAATCAGCTGTAACACATATTTTGCTTAAATGTACAGAGATTCAACCATATGTCAAGTAAGTGTTAAAAATATATTAGCAAATTACATACTAATAAGTGTTCATTAACTAATGAAATACTTGAATGTAAAATGATCAGCTTGTTCGTAAACACATGGGGTAATGAAGCCATCTATACAGAATTTTCCAAATGGTTGAGGAACTATGTAAGTGTGTAATCACTAAGTATTCAATACTATATTCATGTTATAATAAATTATATTATTTGAAATAACAATAGCGTAGGCTTACGATGAATACTCAAATGTCCAACATTTGCAGCTAGTGAGAGAAGTAGCACTTGGACCTGAATCTCAAGTACTGACAATGAATAAGTATTGTGTCAATGGTTTTAAGTTTCAAACTGAAGAAGTTTCTAGGAACAAGAAAACAAGTAATAGCGGTGTCTACATACAAGGTTATGTTAATGGTACTGGCAAAACTATTGAATATTATGGTGTCATTCATGAGATTATTGAATTGAGGTATTCAGGTTGGCCTAAGAAGAAGATTGTATTGTTTCGGTGTGATTGGTTTGACTCATCACATAGAGGCACAAAGGTGGACCATCAATATAATATAATTGAAGTAAAGCACACCAGGAAATACAGAAGTTATGATCCTTTTATTATTGCACAAAATGTTAAACAAGTGTATTATACGCTCCATATCCATTGCGTAGAGATAAAGCAGATTGGTGGGTTGTTATATAAAGTAATCATGTGGGAAGAATTGAAATTGACAATGTCTTAGCTGTGGCGTATCAAAATGATGTTGCAATTGTTCAATAACAAGTTGATGTTGAATTGGAAACCACACTACAACATCCTCAACACATATTAAAAGAAGTATTTGATGATGAGCTAATGAATGTTGAGGAAGAAATATTCGAGAATGAGGAAAATGAATCATTTGATGATGAAGAATGGGACGATAATGAAAATAAAACAACTGAAGAGGAAGAATGGGAGAATGATGGAATTGAAACAAGCGAGGAGAAATAGTGTAGAATGAAAGCTACTATATATGTAAGTTAGTGTATTTTTCTAATTTTATTTAATTTATGATTTTTATATATTATACATGTAAATTTGCATACAGATGTCATCAGGCGGTGATGGTGATAGCCATCGCGAGCATCTTGGAGTTAGCCAGACTAAACAGGCTAAAAAGAAGAAGTCTAGGAGACCCATAGATCCTAAGGATATTTCAAGATCTATTTTTTCTACGCCAGAGCGCATCAGCCATGATACTCATTTATTTGTTGTTCCATTTGGTACGGCAGATCCTAGATATTATTATCCTAATTAACGTCAACCAGTCAGTGCTTCCTCTACTTCACACGCATTGCCTCCACGATGAGGACCTAACTTTACAGGCTATTCATCGACCACGACCCTTATCGGCAAGTAGATATCGAATGGTACTCCATCTCCTAAAGGTACATCTCCTCAGTTATCTGCCATGAGGATTGGAGATTCTAGTAGCGAGCAGTCAGATGCTATGGCCAGTACACCTCCATTGACTCAGCATTTTGTGCATCCTGATGAATCACCTTCATCTACAGCTGGACCTAGTGTTACACCAGATGATGAGATGTCTGCTCTAGCTCCTGGCCAGAAGGACAGACTTGGTAGAGTCATGATTGAGCCGGATGTATCATCGTAAGTTTGTTTTGTTATATATTTAGTTTATTTTATTTATTTCTTATACTTTAATAAATTATTCATGAACTAACATATTTATTATATGTTTTGCAGATGGCATCCTGCAAAGGATGCTGCCCAGGCTTTAAAAGACTGTGTTAGAAGACTTCATACACAGGCTTATCACTCTTGGAGCGAGATTCCAAACAGTATACGACAGGCGATGTTTAATGAATTTAAGGTATATATTTTTTAGTTAAGTTTAGAATACTTTATTTTTTTTACATCGATCTAATTAACGCTATTCAATTTTTTTCAAACTATGTGTACTTGAGAACTGAGGTACAATTTGGTCATTAGGACCATATTTGAGAGGAGGGCATCTGCCAGACTGTCTAGCTGGCTAAAGAAAGTTTGGGATACTGATCAACGTCCGGATTGGATGTTGCCTCATGTTTTTGATGAATTGCGTCTATATTGGAACACAGATAAGTTTAAGGCAATGTCAGAACAAGCCAAAAAGGTTAGAGGCGGTCTTAAGGGTGGCTCGTTGCACACCGGAGGTGCAAAGATCGTTGGAACAATTGCAAGAGAGATGGTAAGTTCTAATTCAAATTTTTAAATAAATAATTAGTTGATTCATATATATCGTTATAAATTTTAGTTTTTATTTATAGGAAAAATAATTGGGACGCACACCCGTTGGACCGGAGGTTTTTAAGAAGACTCATGTCAGGAAGAAAGAAAATGAGTTGAATCCGGATGTGTGGGTGGAGGAAAGGGCCGAACGAACTTTTGTAAGTTATTTAATATGAATAATATATATTAATAGTGAATATATTTATGATATGTATATATATTGATGTAAATTTTTATATTTAATATGCAGAATGAGTTTCATCAGTACGTCGCGGAGAATCTAGATAGTTCGGTCAAAATGACACCTAAACTGTCCACCCAAATTTGGAAAGAAAAATTGGTAGGTGGACACACAAGGGTAGATTCTATGGTCTAGGCTCTCGAAATGATATAAAATGACTCCAGTCATGCTTAGAAGGTATTGGATCGTCACGTCAAGCCGAGGCACTTGACGGTGTTCAGATTACAGTTATGTCGGCTTAAATAGCACAACTTACATCGGCACTGGCAGAGTCGGAGCGGAGAAGAGTGGCTGAACAACAAAGCATGAGAGAGACCGTTCAGTTATCAAAGAACAAGTGATGAACCTCGCTCGTCGACCTTCTACTTCAGCTCCCGAGGACACCGACAACGACAATGATGAGGATGATTATGTAGATCCCACTCCGTAGTTTAGGTCTATTTTAATTTATGAACTTTTTTGAATTTTGAAACGAATTTTGAAAGACTTTATAAGTCCTTAAATTGTGATTTAGATACTTTTGATTGTTAATTTATGTTTTGTGTAGCTCGTTTATAATGTTGTGTATTTGATTGGGCTGAATTGAATTGAATCGTATTTGCAGGTGGGCAGCAGAAACTAGCGATCAAAAAAATTTCAGAAAAAGCGACGGACAGCGTGGTTTTGTCCGTTGCTTTTCTCGGTAGAAAAGCGACGGACAGTGTCCTTTAGTTCGTCGCTTTTCTGGATTTTCCAAAAAAAATATTTCCAGAAAAGCGACGAACAGGGTCCTTTAGTCTGTCGCTTTTCTGAGATTTTCAAAAATAAAATATCTAGAAAAGCGACGGACTGTGTCGCCTTTTGGAAATTAAAATATAATGAAAATTAAAAAAAAGTGCGGAGTCCGTCGCTTTTGTTAAAAAAAATTCCTAAAAAATAAAAATCAAAAAGCGACACAGTTCGTCACTTTTTAGCGACACAGTCCGTCGCCTTTTGAAAAGCATCGACCCAAAAAGCGACGAACATAACTGCGTCACTTTTCCATCGATTTTAACCCAAAAAGCGATGCAATCTGTCGCTTTTGGCCGTCATTTTTTGGCAGTTTTTTAGTAGTGATTGTTGACAGATAGAATATGATCCAATGTGAGTAAAACTTAAGTTCTATCATTATTTCCCTTGATTAGTTTCTTTTCCTATATGTTATAAGTTATGAGGTTTATTTCTTAAATTTTATAGTGATAGATGTTCATTATGTGATCTCAATCTTTATTATTATTATTATTAAAATGTATTTTGTTTGGTGGAGGAAAAAAACTTTTGTAGTTTTCTATTCCATGTGAAATTTGATTGTATCTTATATTTAGAGACTAAAATCTTCAGTTTTTTACTCCTTTGGTTTGAAGAATAATATAAGAACTTCACCGAATAAATCAAACTGTGCATTTGGTTTGAAGAGTATAGAACGTCCCCAATTTATTACACACTCTGTTTGAATGAATATTTCGACTCGAAGAGTTAAAAGACATCGTCTGAAATATTAAGGCTAAGCTATTTGAACAATATAAAACTTTGTAGTTGAAAATATTTTTTAAAAACAAACTTAAAAACACTCATTATGCCCGCAATGTGTGTTTCTATGGATTAAATCTCCAAAAAAAGGCTTCATGTTGCCAATGTGTATTTTGATGGTGTTGACACCTAATTTTGGCCTAACATTTTCAAGATTCATCACTTTAAAGTTTTATTCATTCAATAGTTCAAATACATTTTTTATAATTTTAAATAAGTTTATCGATTATTATCCTTATTTCTCAAAATTTTAAATTTTTATCAATTAGTTTTTTTAATTACATTATTTTTTGTCATAATCAATTGAATATGTTGTGAATATTGTGTCTTTCATTAAATCATTATTTTATGTTAAATTGCATTTTTTACATGTTATTCATTTTATTAATTACATTTGTTAAAATTTGTTCCTATTTGTTACCTTTATTTATATTCATTTTGGTGTTTTTAGCGCAGTCTAGAAATATAGTTAAATAAGGATAAGATTTCGTACACATAAATTTTATTAACTGGTGGATTTAACTTATGATTTTAAAATAGTGATATTGTACTAAGGTGGTTTTCAATTTTTGAATTTAAACAATTTCTTGGTCATTAAGTTAGGGTGGTGGATAAGATTTTAGAGAATGGGTGTAATTTTCAATTTTATTTAGTCTTAAGAAATTTCTCTGAGGGAGTGTTTGGTATGAAAGAAAATGTATTCCTAGAAATGTTTTCTTGGAAAATAAATGCATTTCTAACTTATTCTCTCATGTTTGGTTGGAGAGTAGAAAATATTTTCTGGAAAATATTTTATAATATTTGGTTGGTGATGAGTCCACGATTTGGACTCATTTAGGGCTTTATTTTGATTAATTTAGTGTCCTCAAATGCATATTTTGTCTCAATAATTGATGAAAACCCTTGAGTTTCAGGTATTTGGAGTTACAGACAAAGCATGGACACTATTGGGCAAAAAGGAACAAAGAAAGCTTAAGGAATGAAGAAAAGAAGACCTGATGATTGATGATGTCGTTCGGCGAATCGCCAATAACATGCTGGAATCGCCAAATCACCAAGATAACGTCTAAAGTTACAGAATGTTGGAGCTAAAATGGGGGCAAATTCGGCGAGTAGCAACCATATTCGGCGTATCACTGATCTAGTTTGCAAAGGACAACCAGGTCGCCAAAAGTACGAAAGAAGATGCAAGCAAGTGTTGATAGGCGAGATGGAAGGATAATGGGCAAATCCCGGAGTCATTCGGCGATCTCGACCTAGATCGCCTAAAGTCACAGTAGCCAGACCAAGAAAAAGCGAAAAATGAAGGCGAGATGAAAAGCAATCGGCGATTCACCGATCCGTCATCGATACCCAACTTACTTCGCCGACTAGTCCTGAGCAGTAACATTTCAGACTTGTTTAAATTAGTTTTGTCTAGAGAGAGAAATTCATTCAGAAAGTGAGGAAAGAATTACTTAGAGGGGAAACACTACCAAAGGGTTTAGTGAGTGATTTTAGCAAGATTTTGAGAGAAATTTTGTACGAGAGAAGATTATCAATTGAATTTCATCTATATTTCTCATTTTGCACCCAACTATGGGAGTGATAATTAATTTTGATCTTCTTATTTTTTAGATGAGTGGCTAAAACCCTTTACTTGGGGTTTTGATCATGAAGCCAATTGTTGAATTTACTTAGTGGGTGTTTGTTAATTGCGAAGAATGGTGCTAATTTGAAGTGGGTCTAAGTTGTTGCTGTGTTTCGAGATTGAATTGCGTTACTTCGTGTATCAATTTCAGTGTTGTGCACTTGCTCAAGAGAGAGGTGTGGAACCAAGGTGCCAATCTTAGCGTCCTTAGTAGTGGGTTTCCTTAGTTTCAGCTCGAGAGAGTGAAACAAGTGACCCTTCCTTTGTATCCAGCTCGAGAGAGTGGATTTGATGAGGGTAAAGAGTCGGGTCTCATTCAATTGGTGTTGAAGTTCGACAGAATTCAACATAGAAAAGGTAATTGTTCGAGTGAAAGTTACTTTATATATGGCTCGACCTACCCACAACAAATTATCCCTCTATGAGCAGTAAGTTTACCCATTTCGTTGAGATTTAATAATTGGCTGATCAATTCCCCAAGTTTTACTCTAATATTTGATTGCTTGTGTTGAAGTGTTTGTTTGGATTGGTAGTTAAAACCCAGAATTTGAGATTTGAATATTAATTGTGCAAAAATTGGTTGATTGAAGAGATTGTCATTGTACTTTTATTATTGAATTCGAAGGAAGCACTACTCCCTGTGGGATCGACCCCAACTCACATAGTTGGGTTATTATCCTGAAGAACGATCGTTGGCATTCAGTATTGGATGAAATGCCACTTGATACGTTAATCAAAATGGTGCCGCTGCCGGGGAGTAGCATTACTTAGAATTCTTTGATTGGAGATTTGACACTCTAAAAATTCAGTGGATGTAGTTGAAGTAGTTTTGGCTGCTTTGTGTTGGTAGTGGTTGGGCTACGTAGAAGTGAACATGAGTGAAGAAGAGATGAATGACAGTCGAGCAGGTCATCGAAAAGGTATAGACGACATCAATAGTGTCTACAACCCAGCTCAATCGGGTGGGATGGGTGCAATTTTCATCCCACAAACTGATGAGAGTACGATGTTTGAAGTCACTAGCACAACTTTTCATCTTCTCCAAATGAAGGGGATATATGGAGGGCTAGATCACGAAGACCCGAATGAGCATGTGAGAAATTTTACTGAGCTTTGCAGCCCTTTTTCATTAAAAAATGTGTCTCAAGAGTCAATTCGGCTGCGGTTATTCCCACTGTCCTCAACTCCAGAAGCTAATAAATGGTTAGCCGAGTTACCAAACAATTCCATCACATCATGGGAGGAGCTGGTTGTAGCATTTAACACAAGATTCTTTCCTCCATCAAGGATGATGACACTTAGAGATGAAATTCAAAGTTTCAAGTGACGGGAGGGGGAACCCATCCATGAAACGTGGGTGAGATTCAAGAAGCTCCTACTTAAATACCCAACTCATGGGATACCAAATGATTTGCTACTTCAATATTTCTACCAGAGTCCAGATTAGGTTAATAAAGGAGTGGTTGATCAATTGGTACGAGGAGGAATAATGTTACAACTATTTGAGGTAGCTTCCTTTCTTCTGGATGAAATGACTAGAATAAACTGTCACGACCCAAGCCTAGGGCCTAGACGTGACATGGCGAATGAGGAACCCGAAGGAACCCCAAACAAGCCTCTCAAACTTGTCATCACACTTCATCGGTCGCG